>WNWK01001419.1:68475-151665 GCA_009830355.1 Cherax destructor
TTGACCCATTTTCAAAATGCCCAAAACCCCCTTAACAACCCCCCAGTTTTTCTGAAAAATATTTTTAGTAACCCCAAACCCCTTTTTTTCCAATTTCCATTTAAATTTTTTGATAATATTTACCCCCACACTTTCCCCCTTAGAAGGACATCTCCCCCGCCCCAGCCTCCTCGCTGAAAGATTTAAAACCCCATGCCCCCCCATATAAGAGTGTTGGTCCCATTATTTTGACACCCCCTTTTTGCCCCCATGGATAACGGGGTTTTCCACAGATTTTTTAATGCCCCATTTCTTTTTTTTTCCCTTTCATAAATTCTATGGTTAACCCACCCTTTCATAAACCCATCCGCTGACACATCAACTCCCAAATATCTGAAAACATTTACTTCTTCCATAATCCCTCTCTCCAATGTGATATCCATTTTTCTTTATTTAAATCGTTTGATACCCTCATAACCTTACTCTTATCTATTTTCACTTTTAACTTTCTACCTTTACACACTCTCCCAAACTCGTCCACTAACCTTTGCAACTTTTCTTTAGAATCTCCCATAAGCACAGTATCATCAGCAAAAGTAACTGTGTCAACTCCCATTTTGCATTTAATTCTCCATAATTTAATCCCACCCTCTCCCCAACACCCTAGCATTTACTTCTTTACAACCCCATCTATAAATATATTAAACAACCATGGTGACATTACACAACCCTGTCTAAGACCTACTTTTACCGGAAGTAATCTCCCTCTCTCCTACACACCTAACCTGAGCCTCACTATCCTCATAAAAACTCTTTACAGCCTTCAGTAACTTACTACCTATTCCATACACTTGCAACATTTGCCACATTGCTCCCCTATCCACTCTATCATATGCCTTTTCTAAATCCATAAATGCAATAAAAACTTCTCTACCTTTATCTAAATACTGTTCACATATATGCTTCACTGTAAACACTTGATCTACACATCCCCTACCCACTCTAAAGCCTCCTTGCTCATCTGCAATCCTACTCTCTGTCTTACCTCTAATTCTTTCAATAATAACCCTGCCATACACTTTACCTGGTATACTCAGTAAACTTATTCCCTATAATTTTTACACTCTCTTTATCCCTTCCCTTTATATAAAGGAACTATACATGCTGCTGCCAATCCCTAGGTACCTTCCCCTCTTTCATACATTTAAACAAAAATACCAACCACTCCAGCACTATATCCCCCCCTGCTTTTAACATTTCTGTCATGATTCCGTCAATTCCAGCTGCTTTACCCCCTTTCATTCTACGTAATGCCTCACGCACCTCCCCCACACTCACATCCTGCTCTTCTTCACTCCTAAACGATGTTGTACCTCCCTGGCCAGTACATGAAATTATCGCCTCCCAAAGAGGGAATATAAATGTATAAATTCAAGGATTATGTGGAGTAAAATAAAGGTTGGATGTGAAAAGTGGGTTATATTAAGTGTTTATTCACCTGGAGAAGAGAGAAGTGTAGAGGAGAGAGAGAGATTTTGGGAAATGTTGAGTGAGTGTGTGGGAAGTTTTGAACCAAATAAGAGTAAAATTGTGGTTGGGGATCTTATTGCAAAAGTTTTTTTAAAAATGTTGTGGAGCGAGTAGTAGGTAAATTTGGGGTGCCAGGGGTAAATGTAAATGGGGAACCATTAATTGAGCTATGTGTAGAAAGTTGTTTGGTAATAAGTAATACATATTTTATGAAAAAGAGGATAAATAAATATACAAGGTATGATATAGCACGTAAAGAAAGTAGTTTGTTAGATTATGTATTGGTGGATAAAAGGTTGATGGGTAGGCTTCATGATGTACATGTTTATAGAGAGGCAACGGATATATCGGATCATTATTTAGATGTAGCTACAGTTAGAGTAAAAGGTAGATGGGACAAAAAGAAAATGGCAACAGCAAGTAAGAGAGAGGTAAAAGTGTATAAACTAAGGGAGGAGGAAGTTAGGGTGAGATATAAGCACCTATTGGCAGAAAGGTAGGCTAGTGCAAGTATGAGTAGTGGGGGGGTTGAAGATAGTTGGGATAGTTTTAAAAATGCAGTATTAGAATGTGGGGCAGAAGTTTGTGGCTATAGGAGGGTGGGTGCAGGAGGAAAGAGGAGTGGTGGAATGAAGAAGTAAAGGGTGTGATAAAAAAGAAAAAGGTAGCTTATGAGAGGTTTTTACAAAACAGAAGTGTTAATAGAAGAGCAGAGTATATGGAGAGTAAAAGATAGGTGAAGAGAGTGGTGAGAGAGGGCAAAAGAAGATAAGATGAAAGAATGGGAGAGGCTCTTGTCAAGAAATTTTGCTGAAAACAAGAAAAAATTTTGGAGTGAGATAAACAAAGTAGTAGGTAGGTAGTAGGTTGGTAGACAGCAACCACACAGGGAGGTACTACCGTCCTGCCAGGTGACTGTGAAACAGAAACCTGAAACTGTTTTACATGATGGTAGGATTGCTGGTGTCTTTTTTCTGTCTCATAAACACGCTGGATAACAGGTATATCTAGCTACTTCTACTTACACTTTAGGTCACACTACACTGGCATACACATGCATATATATACATACACACATCTAGGTTTTTCTTCTTTTTCTTAATAGCTCTTGTTCTTTTTATTTTCTCTATTGTCCATGGGGAAGTGGAAAAGAATCTTTCCTCCGTAAGCCATGCGTGTCGTATGAGGCGACTAAGATGCCGGGAGCAATGGGCTAGTAACCCCTTCTCCTGTACAAATCTACTAAAAACGAGAAGAAGAAAAACTTTATAAAACTGGGTTGTCTGAATGTGCGTGGATGTAGTGCGGATGATAAGAAAGATGATTGCCGATGTTATGAATGAAAAGAAGTTGGATGTCCTGGCCCTAAGCGAAACAAAGCTGAAGGGGGTAGGCGAGTTTTAGTGGGAGAAATAAATGAGATTAAGTCAGGAGTATCTGAGAGAGTTAGAGCTAAGGAAGGGGTAGCAATAATGTTGAAGGATCAGTTATGGAAGGAAAAAAGGAATATAAATGTGTAAATTCAAGGATTATGTGGATTAAAATAAGGGTCGGATGCGAAAAGTGGGTCATAATAAGCGTGTATGCACCTGGAGAAGAGAGGAGTGTAGAGGAGAGAGAGATTTTGGGAGATGTTAGCGAATGTATAGGAACTTTTGAACCAAATGAGAGAGTAATTGTGGTAGGGGACCTAAATGCTAAAGTGGGAGAAACATGCAGAGAGGGTGTAGTAGGTAAGTTTGGGGTGCCAGGTGTAAATAATAATGGGAGCCCTTTGATTGAACTTTGTATAGAAAGGGGATTAGTTATAGGTAATACATATTTTAAGAAAAAGAGGATAAATAAGTATACAAGATATGATGTAGGGCGTAATGACAGTAGTTTGTTGGACTATGTATCGGTAGATAAAAGACTGTTGAGTAGACTTCAGGATGTACATGTTTATAGAGGGGCCACAGATATATCAGATCACTTTTTAGTTATAGCTACAGTGGGAGTAAAAGGTAGATGGGATACAAGGAAAATAGAATCAGTAAGTAAAAGAGAGGTGAAGGTTTATAAACTAAAAGAGGAGGCAGTTAGGGTAAGATATAAACAACTATTGGAGGATAGATGGACTAGTGAGAGTGTAGGCAATGGGGTCGAAAATGTATGGGGTAGATTTAAAAATGTAGTGTTAGAGTGTTCAGCAGAAGTTTGTGGTTACAGGCGAGTGGGTGAGGGAGGGAAGAGGAGCGATTGGTGGAATGATGATGTAAAGAGAGTAGTAAGGGAGAAAAAGTTAGCATATGAGAGGTTTTTACAAAGTAGAAGTGATGCAAGGAGGGAAGAGTATATGGAGAGAAAAAGAGAGGTTAAAAGAGTGGTGAAGCAATGTAAAAGAGAGCAGATGAGAGAGTGGGTGAGATGTTATCAGCAAATTTTGTTGAAAATAAGAAAAAGTTTTGGAATGAGATTAATAAGTTGAGGAAGCCTAGAGAACAAATGGATTTGACAGTTAAAAATAGGAGAGGAGAGTTATTAAATGGAGAGTTAGAGGTATCGGGAAGATGGAGAGAATATTTTGAGGATTTGTTAAATGTTGATGAAGACAGGGAAGCTGTGATTTCGTGTGTAGGGCAAGGAGGAATAACATCTTGTAGGAGTGTGGAAGAGCCAGTTGTGGGTGTAGGGGAAGTTCGTGAGGCAGTGGGTAGAATGAAAGGGGGTAAGGCAGCTGGGATTGATGGGATAAAGATAGAAATGTTAAAAGCAGGTGGGGATATAATTTTGGAGTGGTTGGTGCTATTATTTAATAAATGTATGGAAGAGGGTAAGGTACCTAGGGATTGGCAGAGAGCGTGTATTGTTCCTTTGTATAAAGGCAAAGGGGACAAAAGAGAGTGCAAAAATTATAGGGAATAAGTCTGTTGAGTGTACCTGGTAAAGTGTATGGTAGAGTTATTATTGAAAGAATTAAGAGTAAAACAGAAAGCAGGATAGCAGATGAACAAGGGGGCTTTAGGAAAGGTAGGGGTGTGTAGACCAAGTGTTTACAGTGAAACATATAGGTGAACAGTATTTGGATAAGGGTAAAGATGTTTTGTGGCATTTATGGATTTGGAAAAGGCGTATGATAGGGTAGATAGGGGGCAATGTGGCAGATGTTGCAGGTGTATGGAATAGGAGGAAGGTTACTGAAAGCAGTGAAGAGTTTTTATGAGGATAGTGAGGCTCAGGTTAGAGTGTGTATGAGGGAAGGGACTATTTCCCAGTAAAAGTGGGCCTTAGACAAGGATGTGTGATGTCACCGTGGTTGTTCAATATATTTATAGATGGGGTTGTAAGAGAAGTGAATGCGAGGTCTTGGCAAGAGGTGTTGGGCTAAAAGATAAAGAAGCAAATACAAAGTGGGAGTTGTCACAGTTGCTTTTTGCTGATGACACTGTGCTTTGGGAGATTCTGAAGAGAAGTTGCAGAGGTTGGTGGATGAATTTGGTAGGGTGTGTAAAGAAGAAAATTGAAAGTGAATATAGGAAAGAGTAAGGTGATGAGGATAACAAAAGAATAGGTGACGAAAGATTGGATATCAGATTGGAGGAGAGAGTATGGAGGAGGTGAATGTATTCAGATATTTGGGAGTGGACATGTCGGCGGATGGGTCTATGAAGGATGAGGTGAATCATAGAATTGATGAGGGAAAAGGGTGAGTGGAGCACTTGAGTCTGTGGAGACAAAGAACCTTGTCCATGGAAGTAAAGAGGGAATGTATGAGAGTATAGTTATACCAACGCTCTTATATGGGTGTGAAGCATGGGTGATGAATGTTGCAACGAGGAGAAGGCTGGAGGCAGTGGAGATGTCATGTCTGAGGTCAATGTGTGGTGTGAATATAATGCAGAGATTTCGGAGTTTGGAAATTAGGAGGAGGTGCATGATTACCAAACGATTGTCCAGAGAGCTGAGGAGGGTTGTTGAGGTGGTTTGGACATGTAGAGAGAATGGAACGAGACAGAGTGACTTCGAGAGTGTATAAATCTGTAGTGGAGGAAGGAGGGTAGGGGTCGGCCTAGGAAAGGTTGGAGGGAGGGGTAAAGGAAGTTTTGTGTGCGAGGGCTTGGACTTCCAGCAAGCATGTGTGAGCGTATTTGATAGGAGTGAATGGAGGCATATGGTTTTTAATACTTGACGTGCTGTTGGAGTGTGAGCAAAGTAACATTTATGAAGGGATTCAGGGAAACCGGCAGGCCGGACTTGAGTTCTGGAGATGGGAAGTACAGTGCCGGCACTCTGAAGGAGGGGTGTTAATGTTGCAGTTTTATAACTGTAGTGTAAAGCACCCTTCTGGCAAGACAGTGATGGAGTGAATGATGAAAGTTTTTCTTTTTCGGGCCACCCTGCCTTGGTGGGAATCGGCTGATGTGTTAATAAAAATAATAAAAAAAAAAATAAACAAAGTAAGAAAGCCTAGGGAACGAATGGATTTGTCAGCTAAAAATAGAGTAGGGGAGTTAGTAGATGGGGAGCTGGAGGTATTGGGTAGATGGCGGGAATATTTTGAGGAACTTTTATATGTCGATGAAAAAAGGGAGGCGGTAATTTCATGTACTGGCCAGGGAGGTACAACATCATTTAGGAGTGAAAAAAAGCAGGATGTGAGTGTGGGGGAGGTGCGTGAAGCAGTACGTAGAATGAAAGGGGGTAAAGCAGCTGGAACTGACAGGATCATGACAGAAATGTTAAAAGCAGGGGGGATATAGTGCTGGAGTGGTTGGTATTTTTGTTTAATAAATGTATGAAAGAGGGGAAGGTACCTAGGGATTGGCAGAGAGCATGTATAGTTCCTTTATATAAAGGGAAGGGGGATAAAAGAGAGTGTAAGAATTATAGGGGAAGAAGTTTACTGAGTATACCAGGTAAAGTGTATGGAAGGGTTATTATGAAAGAATTAGAGGTAAGAGAGAGAATAGGATTGCAGATGAGCAAGGAGGCTTTAGAGTGGGTAGGGGATGTGTAGATCAAGTGTTTACAGTGAAGCATATATATGAACAGTATTTAGATAAAGGTAGAGAAGTTTTCATTGCATTTATGGATTTAGAAAAGGCATATGATAGAGTGGATAGGGGAGCAATGTGGCAAATGTTGCAAGTGTATGGAATAGGTAGTAAGTTACTGAAGGCTGTAAAGAGTTTTTATGATAGTGAGGCTCAGGTTAGGGTGTGTAGGAGAAAGGGAGATAACTTCCCGGTAAAGTTAGGTCTTAGACAGGGATGTGTAATGTCACCATGGTTGTTTAATATATTTATAGATGGAGTTGTAAAAGAAGTAAATGCTAGGGTGTTGGGGAGAGGGGTGGGATTAAATTATAGGGAATTAAATGCAAAATGGGAGTTGACACGGTTACTTTTTGATGATGATACTGTGCTTATGAGAGATTCTAAAGAAAAGTTGCAAAGGTTAGTGGACGAGTTTGGGAGGGTGTGTAAAGGTAGAAAGTTGAAAGTGAATATAGATAAGAGTAAGGCGATGAGGGTATCAAACGATTTAAATAAAAAAAAATTGGATATCACATTGGAGAGAGGGATTATGGAAGAAGTAAATGTTTTCAGATATTTGGGATTTGACGTGTCAGCAGATGGGTTTATGAAGGATAAGGTTAACCATAGAATTGATGAAGGAAAAAAGGCGAGTGGTGCATTGAAGTATCTGTGAAGACAAAAAACGTTATCCATGTAGGCAAAGAAGGGAATGTACGAAAGTATAGTGGTACCAACACTCTTATATGGGTGTGAAGCATGGGTTGCAAATGCTGCAGCGAGGAGGCGGCTGGAGGCAGTGGAGATGTCCTGTCTAAGGGCAATGTGTGGTGTAAATATTATGCAGAAAATTCGAAATGTGGAAATTAGGAGGTGTAGAGTTACTAAAAGTATTTGTCAGAGGGCTGAAGAGGGGTTGTTGAGGTGGTTTGGTCATTTAGAGAGAATGGATCAAAGTAGAATGACTTGGAGAGCGTATAAATCTGTAGGGGAAGGAAGGCGGGGTAGGGGTCGTCCTAGAAAAGGTTGGAGGGAAGGGGTAAAGGAGGTATTGTGGGCGAGGGGCTTCGACTTCCAGCAAGCATGTGTGAGCGTGTTAGATAGGAGTGAATGGAGACGAATGGTTTTTGGGACATGACGATCTGTTGGAGTGTGAGCAGGGTAACATTTTGTGAAGGGATTCAGGGAAACCAGTTAATTGATTTAGTTGGACTTGAGTCCTGGAAATGGGAAGTACAATGCCTGCACTTTAAAGGAGGGGTCTGGGATAGTGACAGCTGGGAGGGACTATTCTCAGCTGTCGTATCTGAACGCCTCTGCAAAGACAGTGATTATGTATGAGAGGTGAAAGTGTTGAATGATGATTAAAGTATTTCCTTTTTGGGGATTTTTTCTTTCTTTTTGGGTCACCCTGCCTCGGTGGGAGACGGACGACTTGTTGAGAAAAAAATATATATATATATATAATAAATAATAATAATAATTAACCCTTTCAGGGTCCAAACCGTAGTTCTACGTCATGAGCTCAGCTCACTCAGATAAGCTGTGAGCTGTAAATTTGGGCCTAAATATGAGAGAATACATCTATGTGGTAAGTGTGCACCACATAAAACATATCCTGCAGCACACAATGCATAATGAGAGAAAAAAAACTGAAACCGTAATTTTCGATTAAAACAGCGACTTTGCAGTGTTTTATCGTATACTTTTTATAGTTGTATTTGCTATTTCTTGGTCTCATTTGATAAAATGGAAGATATGTTACAGAAATAGAGATGATTTTGATTGGTTTTAGTAGAGTAAATGGCTTGAAACTGACCTCAAAGTAGCGGAAATGTTCAATTTTAGCCGATGTTCAAGAGTAAACAAATGACCTCACATGTCTAATATGCGCCAGCTGGTGGGTCTAATATATGTTCACAAATGTGGTGATATTATTTGTACAATTATTACAATATTGCATAACAGTAAATCTTCCATTTTTTGGTCTGAATAAAAATTCATTGTGAATAAAAAATAAAAATGGAATTCATTTGTAAAGACTGAAAACATAACTAATGAACAGATGAAATGTTAGTTTAGTGCCAGGAATGCCTGTATTGTTTATTCTTCACCCTATTTTGAAATTGGAATATTTTGAACCGAGTTAAATCGGCTAAATTACCAATTTCCAATCACTTTATTTTGTAGTTGAAACAGTTGATTGGGCGATTTCTTGTGCTCAATCGATAAAATACAAGTAATGCTAGTGAAATAGCTAAGAATTTGGTCGACTGGAATAATGTAATTGGCCTAAAATGGGAGTCAAAGTCGGCAAAATCGCCAATGCGTAAATATCGCTGACGCATCAAAATTCGCGAGAGCATAATTTTATCAATTTTTCATCAAATTTCGTACTTTTTGTTTTATTACCTTCAGAAAAAGATTCTCTACCATTTCATAAGAAAAAATAAGATTTTTTTTTTTTAAATTCTTGGACACTGGTGCACCCTCTGAAATTTGGCCTCTGGACCCTGAAAGGGTTAATAATAATTGCTATGGAGTGCTCTAAATGTCAGCTACCAAATACTGATGACATTTAAAGTGCTCCAGATCAATTATTATTATTCTAAAAATAGTAAATGCTATTTTTGCATTTGTTTTTATGATAAGAGTGATCTAGGCACGTTTACCCTGATGTAAACATCTCGTATGAGTGGCGGCCTTCCTGCTTCTCTTACCACACTCATATAATATGGCATATATTATTCATTTCAGCGTCTTTATTACAGTTCTAGGGTATTTATCGTGTTTCTGATATCAATTTGGAATAAATGTAATAGATAGATAGCCTTTAATACTAATATTAGTGTAATTACACAACATTTTATTAGCGCTAAGGCTAACATCCATCACCCATGACAACTCGCCAGACACTGAATGTTACTGCTGCCTCTCTCCCCCTCCAATAGCTCCTCCCACTTCATAACAAAGTTAGATGGTGAATTTAATGTATTTTTCTGTAAGCTTAACTCGTTGTATGTGTATTTTACTGTTTATTGTTTTCTGTAATATATGAGAGTTATGCAAATTAAAATAAAGTTATCAAGTTGGAGTTTCATTTTTTTTCTAATGTATACATATTTAATTTAACATTTGGCATCATTACAAAGTGGGCAGAGCTACAGCAGAGGGAGAGCAGCAATGTGTCAGTAACTCTTGATTCCCCATGACACTTCACAACACTATAAAATACGTATTGTATAATTATACTATTATAGGCCTCCCTCCACAGCCAGCTCATGTCAAAATAACATATATATAGTACATTATTTTACGATGTTTTCATGTGTTTTATGATTGTTCATGGTTCAATAGGTTGAGGAAGCAGTATTGTATTATATTTCCCTACAATATATTGGGGCACCAAACATTCGCGATTTTTCAACATTCGCGAGTCTCTTGATCCCCTAACCCTCGCAAATGTTGAGGGAGACCTGTACAGTGATACCTCGGTTTTTGTTGATAATTCATTCCAGAATGCTGTTCAAGCGCCGTTACCGAACGAATTTGTTCCCATAAGGACATGTAAATTAGATTAGTCCGTTTCAGACCCCCAAAAATACACTTACAAAAGCACTTACAATAATACACTTACATAATTGTTCACTAATATTGAGACAACTGAATTGGTTATAACTGACCATAATTTTTAAAGGGATGGACCGGTAAGCCAGCGGAAGGCCTCAGATGACCAAAATCTCCAACGGCGGGTAATCATCTGACTAAGACCCGTGTCAGGAAACACTTGCCCTGTTTTCTAACAAACCTTACCTAACCTTACCATAATTGTTCGAGTTGGGAGCTGTATGAAAACCGAGGTACCACTGTATTACAGAAATAGAGATGATTTTGATTGGTTTTAGTACTGAAAATGGCTTGAAACTGAGCTCAAATTAGCAGAAATTTTTAATTTTTGCAGATGTTCAAGAGTAAACAAATTACGTCACGTGTCTAAAACGCATCAGCTGGTGGGTCTAATATACGTTCACAAATGTGCTGATTTTATTTATACAATTATTACAACATTGCATAAGAGTAAATCTTCTATTTTTTGGTGTGAATAAAAATTCATTATGTGAATAAAAAATAAAAATGGAATTTATCTGTAAAGCTAGAAAACGTAACTAACGAAAAGAGGAAATGTTAGTTTAGTGCCAGGAATGCCTGCATTGTTTATTCTGGACCCTATTTTGAAATTGGAATATTTTGAACTCTGTTAAATTGGCCAAATTACCAATTTCCAATCACTTTATTGGTTAGTTAAAACAGTTGACTGGGCAATTTCTTGTGCTCAATCAATAAAATAGAAGTAATACTAGCGAAATAACTAAGAATTTGGTCGACTGGAAAATTGAAATTGGCCTAAAATGGGAGTGAAAGTTGGCAAAATCGCCAATGCATAAATATCGCTGATGTCAAAATTCGCGAGAGCGTAACTTTGTCAATTTTCCTTCAAATTTCATACTTTTTGTTTTATTACGTTTAGAAAAAGATTCTCTACCATTTCATAAGAATTTTTTTTTTTTTTAAATTCTTGGACCCTGGCTGTCACTCTTGAGATTTGGCCTCTGGACCCTGAAAGGGTTAATGGTCACAAGTTGGACCGAAAAGTTGTCGTATGTTTCATTCTATGTGCAGGTTATTTGTGTTTTGTGAATAATGTGTAAACTTGTGTCTGGGAGATGTGAAGAGAGTTGCCAACTATGGCTCTGACATGCAGCAATATTGAGAGATCACAGATTCCAACTGTAATAATCAAACTCTTCAATACATATCTGAATTGTTGCATGAGCTATGCATGAGGGGCTGATAATGTAGTGGCTAGAATAACAAAAAGTAACCACACATTGGTTTAAATCAAAGCCAGAATCAGCAGAGAAAGAGATGCCTCCACCATCTCTTAAACGTATTACTGCTGCACTGATAATATAACAGGCATTATGTGCAGGAGACTTGCTCATATCTATTTCTTTACTTTATTAACCAAGTAAACATTATTTTGCCTTATCAAGGTGTTGGTTAACCTCCATCAATTGGGATTTTTTTTTTTTTGAGTAGTCAGGGTGTCATAACTGACACTTAAATCGAGAAATTTACTGAAATGCATATATGTTTGAGAAATTGACAGAGAATTTGTGAAAATGGGTTGACAACTAGGAAAGTGCCAAATCATCGATATCAGCAGTATTGGCTAATTTTGATCAGTATTAGCCTAAAACTGAGTATAGGTATCGGTATCTGAGTACTGGCTAAATTTGAGGGTATCAGTACTGGCTTTCAGTAAAAAAAAATTTTGACAACTCATGTAAAAAAAATTTGACAGCCCAAGTAGTTTTATCTCATAGACTAACATAATTATGAGAAGAAAAAGTATAACTTTGCATGGTTAATCTTAATCATGGAAACTAGACTAAGAGAAGATCATATTCACTACTTACAGGTGCTGGTGTGTTCCTGGCACTAGATTCCGATGACTGAGGTGGTGTTGGGGTTTTATCTGGCTTTTCATTATGCATGTCATCTAAAATATTCTTGCCAGTACTAGGATCCACTATAGCAAGAGTTTTACGTTCTCTCTGCGGAGCCTGAGCCATCACTGGTTTTAGTTGTTGGTGCTGTGCAGTTGGTGGATAATACACTGTAAAGGAATAAAAAAAAAATTACAATACAGATTCCTACCAAAACACATGCATGCATATTAAATATACAAGTCATGCATATACATGGACTCAGGCACATAATGCTGACAAACTGGAAACACATTCAGTTAAGTAAAACACAATGTATCTTCATTTAATAGCAAATATGAAAGTGATGTCCCAGTGATTCTAAAATGGTTAATTTAGGAAAGAAGCAAGCAAAATTAAAAAAATTATAAAAATTCGTAAGAAAAAAAAAAGTGCATTCAGGTATGCCGTGATTTTGCCAAAGCAGCGAATTCATTGTTAAGAACATGGCAATATAGAGAGGAAAACAACACTGCAGGAGATTTAAAGGATAACTACAGGAGCAGGTGGGTAAAAGTTTTCAGTGCAACAGATCAAGTAATAAACCAGGAATGAAGGGGGAAGGGGTTAAGAAGAATGATTAGGTCACACTGCCAAGACAGAGTGACACAAGAGAAAATACAGTGCATTCACCGTCTTTCATCTAACTGCTGTTTTGCTAGAAGCATGACATCACAGTTCAGATGACCCTCCAAACTGTGCAGGCACTGTACTTCCTGCCTCCAAGACTCAAGTATGTATGGCTAACTGGTTTCCCCCAATCCCTTCATAAACATTACCTTCCTCACACTTCAACACAATGTCAAGTCATCAGAACCACTTGCCTCCACTCCCTCCGATCTAACAAACTGGCAAAATCCTGTTGGATGTTCAATTCCCTATCACTGAAAAACCTCCATTACCCCCTCTTCCAACCTTTCCTAGGATAACCCCTACCTCTCCTTCCCTCCAACTCATTTTATATACCCTCCTGGATTCCAATTTTGCTCCATCCTCATTAAATGTCCAACCACCTTAACAACTCCTCCTCAGCCCTCTTTAATTAAACTTTTATTGACCCCACACTAATTATAATTATTATTATTATTATTACATCAACACTAATGAGACACTCTTAGACTAAGAGTGCTGGCATGCAAGTTTATTTAGGTACAGGTACACACAAATACAATTATCAGGCATGGGATGGGGTGGATAGGGGGACAATGTGGCAGATGTTGCAAATGTATGGTATAGGAGGTAGGTTACTGAAAGCAGTGAAGAGTTGTTTTTATGACGACAGTGAGGCTCAGGTTAGAGTATGTAGGAGAGAGAGAGGGAGATTATTTCCCAGTAAAGTAGGCCTTAGATAGGGATGTGTAATCTCACCATGGTTGCTCATATAATATATTTAGAGATGTAAGAGAAGTGAATTCTTGGGTGTTGGCAAGAGGCATGAGATTAAAAGATAAAGAATCTAACACAAAGTGGGAGTCACCACAGTTGCTTTTTGCTAATGACACTTATAACAACAGCAACTGGTTTTCATTAAAATGTTGCATAAGCCAAAAATCACCTTATTTTAAGGGCTGTTTTCTCCCTTCAAGGGCAAAATGCCTATCCAGAAAATAGACATCTTGTAGTTTAGAATCTGGTCTTTCTAATCGAGGTTTTTTAAGAAAATTGGTCATGCTGCTTTTTTGCTATTGGTCTTCAAAAATGGCTTAAAATTCACCATGAGGGAATTTATAGGTACCGTTAGCACAGGAACTAAAACTGTTTGGAGTCTGATATTTTAGGATTGTGATGTCCACTTGGGTAGCTGGCTTCAATATACTTAAATTAATGTTTTCACTTAAGAGATATAGGCAGCTGAATTAGATTCAATTTTATGTGACAAAAATTTTTTTTTTGCATACATAATTAGTTTCATGTGAAAAAGTAAAAGCATGCAAGTTTTAGGACTGATTTTTTAAATCAGCTCCAAAAGTTGTACGGGCATGTCTACTTACACAACTTATACTCTTCTAGATCTGCCACAACAATAACCTGAACACAGCTGATTTTGTGCTGCGGGTTGATGAAATTTTTACAGGTCTCCACTTTGAGGCCGTACAATTCCATTTGTCAAACACTTTTGCAAAATCTGCATTTTGGTTTTCTTCCAATGCCCCACATTTTGCATAGTGGTTCAGCAGCTGTGACAGGCATGATCATCCAGTTCTAATTCCATGCTGGTTTGGGTTTTGGAGACTGCTGTTTCACAAGTTTATAATTTGCCATCTCACTCTTAGATTTTTATGATGTGGAAAGTCAGGGCTACTCATCTGTAATTTTTAGCTAGTGCTGTACTACCTCCTTTATGCAAAGTAGATATGTTTGCATTATAAGAACTCTGTGTTATTGTTCATATGTTACAATCCCCCACAGATATAATGTCATTAAAGTGTCTTTCTCCAATTACCAACCTTTGCCATTGCTGTGAAAGACAGATTCAAATGGAGGTAGTACAGCAAGTGCTTAAACAATGAGGATGGAACACTAGAATAACTGCTCCTACAACAATGGGTAATCACAAACACACATACACAAACACATATGAGACTACCAGAATTTATCACAACTAAAGCTCTCCCATAAGTACACTTACTAAGAAGCTAGATTAAGCCCAAATGCTCCTGTAAACTTAAAAATAGTGCAAATACTGGGACAAGCCCTAAACTATGGAACACACACGATGCTTACCTCCATGAGGCTGCCGGTACTGGAGGGGGGAAGTAGCCTCGTGCTTACCTCCCTGAGGTTGGTGGTATTGTATAGCCTGGTAGTGACCCTGTGGGTGAGGTTGTGGCATCGGGGAAGGGTGGAACTGCCCAGGTTGTGTATGTGGTGCTGCTTGACGGTGAGGACCCACTGTCTGGAACTAAACAAAAAATAAACATTTTCATACAAAAATAAATGTACTGTAACAAGTTTTAACAATTATATACAAAGTTTACTACAGTACATCTAAAAACAGCAAATAATGACCAGACTAATCAAAACACAATTTTAATTCAGTTTAGCAACAGGAAGAAAGCAGCAAAAAGTACAAGTATTAACAATTTGAGTAAACAATGAATTTCTTTCCATCAAATATTGCCAAAATAATGCCTTTTCCTGTCTCTTCTGAATATCTATGCTTTGAGTTCAGCTTTTCTCAGATGTGTGTGTGTGGTAAATTTTTGCCTAAATGAGAGAATGGGTCTGTGTAGGGAGAGTGCAAAGTTATATATATATATATATATATATAAAAAAGTCCTGCCCACAAGATGCGTGACAGAAAAGGAAAACTCTTATCTTGTATTTGGTTTAACCCTTTCAGGGTCGAGACCTCGATTCTTAACTCTCTCTCAGGGTCGAAACATTTTCGGGGAAAAAAAAATATTTTTTCTTATGAAATGATAGAGCATCTTTTTCCGATCATAACGCCACCAAAAGTATGAAATTTGGTGAAAAACTAACAGAATTATGCTCTCGCAAAGTTAGCGGTATCGAAGATATTTACGCATCGGCGATTTCGCCCACTTTGAGCCCTATTTTCGGCCAATTCCAATGTATCAGTCTACGTAAATCATAGCTATTATTGTAGAATTCCATTTGTTCTATCGATTGAGTACAAGAAACCATCAATTTACCGAATTCAACTACCCAATAAAGTGGTCAGAAATTGACAATAAAGCCAATTTCACACAAATTTCAAAAGATGCCAATTTCAAAATAGGGTCCAGAATAAACAAGACAGACTTACCTGGCAGTAAAATAAAATTTTATCTGTTCATTAGTCACGTCTCCTGGCTCCTATTGCATTACTTTTGCTTTCCATTTTGAATTTTTATTCTCACAAAAAATTGAAGATTTTCTGTTATGTATACAACTGCATCATTGTAAAAATGGTATAAATAATATCAGTGCACTTGTGCAAGAATATTAGACTCGCCAGTGTATGAGTATTGGACGCATGGTGTGATTTGTTTACTCTTGAACATAGGCAAAAATCGAACATTTTCGCTACTTTGCGCTCAGTTTCAAGGTACTTGTCATCTTGAAACCAGTCAAAATTATCTCTATTTCTGTAATATATCATCCATTCTATCAAATGAGACTAAGAAAACGAGAATACAAGCATAAATACCATACGAAAATAGACTGCAAATTCGCTGTTTTAAACCAAAAACACGGTCAGTTTTTTTTTCCTTATTATGTACTGTGTGGTGCAGGATTTTTTTTATACTGCGCACACTGACCGCACAGACCCATTCTCTCACATGTAGGCATATCAGCCTGTTTCTGCTTGATTTGAGGGCGCTAGAATTTAGGCGTACTAGTACGTCAAACGCCCTGGTGCGTAAGCCGTACTAGTACGTCAAAAACCCTGAAAGGGTTAAAATAACTGAGTTGTTTTTTAGGAATTTTTTTATGGTTTTACTGGCTGTTTCTTAGTCTCATTTGCTAGAATGAAAGACATGCTACTGAAGTAAAGATGATTTTGGTCAGTTCCAGGACCAGAAGTAGCTTGAAATTAGCCTCAAAGTAGTGGAAATATTCAAATTTTGCCAATTTTCCTGAGGATGTATAAGGCCCATCCCCACACACTCTAGTCTGTTTTATGAATCTTTACTAGGTTTGATTCAATTATTGGGATGCTGTAAACTATGACAATCATTCCTAGTTATATTTAATCATTCAAGAAATAGAGCATATCAATTTTTTTGTGACAGTGAATTAAAAACGGAAGGCGAGTGAAATATAGAAGTCTGCAGGGCCGTGATTATTGAACAAAAGAAATGTATTAAGTGCCTGGAATGTCTGAAGTGTTTACTTTGAACTTTTTTTAACCATTTCAGGGTGGATCATGTCATACTATGGCTCTGAAGTGCAGGTCAGTCCTGTAGTACTATGTCATGAGCTCAGCTCACTCGGATAAGCTGCGAGCAGTAAATATGGGCCTAGATATGAGAGAATGGGTCAATGTGGCAAGTGTGCACCATATAAAAAAAATCTTGCAACAACCAGTGCATTATGGAGAAAACACTGCAACCACGTTTTTGGTTTAACCCTTTCACTGTTGGTGCTGTGGTACTACGGCTTGCAAGCCAGTGTTGGTGCTGTAGTATTACGCCAAAATTCTAGAGGCTTCAAATCTAGCAGGAGAAAGCTGGTAGACCTACATATGAGAGTGGGTCTGTGTGGTCAGTGTGCAAGGTATAAAAAAAATCCTGCAGCACGTAGTGCATGAGAGAGAAAAAACTCTGACCATGTTTTTGGTCTAAAACGCCGACTTTGAGGTGTATTTTCGTATGGTATTTATGGTCGTATTCTCGTTTTCTTGGTCTCATTTAATAGAATGGAAGCTATATTACAGAAATAGAGATGATTTTGATTGGTTTCACAATGAAAAGTACCTTGAAATTCAGCTCAAATTAGCGGAAATGTTCGATTTTTGTCGATGTTCAGGAGTAAACAAACTACGTCACCGTCCAATATGTGTCCAACTGGCCAGGCTAATAAGCATTCATGAATGGGTGGACATTATTTATACAATTATTACAATTATGCAGTAGTCTGCATAACAGTAAATCTTCTATTTTTCTGTGAATAAAAATTCAAAATGGAAAGCAAGAGTAATATAAGAGGGGCCTGGAGATGTGACTAATGAACAGAGAAAATGTTATTTGTGCCAGGAATGTCTTCATTGTTTATTCTGGAGCCTATTTTCAAATTGGCATCTTGTGAAATTGGCAATATTGCCAATTTCTGACCACTTTATTATGCTGTTGAAATTGGTAAATGGGCGGTTTCTTGTACTCAATCAATAGAACAAATGGAGTTCTAGAGAAATAGCTATGAGTTTGGTCGACTGGAACAATGGAATTGGCCCCCCCAAAAAAAAGGCTCAAAGTGGGCGAAATCGCCGATGAGTATACATATATAGTGGACCCTCGGTTTTCGTGTTTAATCCGTTCCAGAGGGATCGGCTAAAACTGAAACCATTTTCCCCACAAGAAATAATGTAAATTCAATTAATTCGTTTCAAGACACCCAGGAGTATTGACAAAAAATAATTTTTTAGAGATTAAATATAGATTTACATACAGAAAAGAATGACAAATAAATATAAAGCACTAATAACATGTATAAATGAACATTTAACATCACACTTACCTTTATTGGCAACTCTTGTTGGTGTATGAAAGATGAAGAGGAGGAGAGAGAGAGGAAGGAGAGTTTATTGTTTGGAGGCAGGACAAAATGCTTCAATGACACTAATATCAGCTCTACAGCTTATTTATCTATCACAATTTATCTAATAAGAATTTATAAACAATATTAATAACAGAAACATGATATATACTCTAGAATGAATAAAATATGTCATTACAAATGTGAGGACTGGTGATAGTGTTAATGTTGTTGGGCTTATAAGGGCCACTGACCATAATCCATACATATAGTGGTGGTGGTGGAGGCAGCAGAAGCCACCACCAGTATTCACACTGAAACAATGTACAGTGGTACCCCGAGTTTCAAACTTTCTTCGTTCTAGAAGGCTGTTCAAGTGCTGTTACCGAACGAATTTGTTCCCATAAGAAATAATGTAAATTAGATTAGTCCATTTCAGACTCCCAAAAATACTTACAAAAGCACTTACAATAATACACTTACATAATTGGTCGAGTTGAGAGCAGTTCGAAACTCGGCGTACCACTGTACGTAATTTATAAATAAGAAATATTTACACTAATTTATAAATAAAAAATATTTACACTTTATAAATAAATAAGAAATATTTACACTTTATAAATAAATAAGAAATATTTACACTTTATAAATAAATAAGAAATATTTACACTTTATAAATAAATAAGAAATATTTACACTTTATAAATAAGAAATATTTACACTTTATGAATAAATAAGAAATATTTACACTTTATAAATAAGAAATATTTACATTTATCTTGGAGGAGATGGTGGCAGAGGGCGGCGTTGGTCTCAGTGCCCCTATATACCTCAAACAACAATGGAGGAGTTAAGTTTCGTGTCGTCATTTTTCTATCGCTTAACTTACTTGCTACACTGTTAATGCTACACTTCATCGCTGGCTGGCGCTATAGCCTTTATTGACTCCACTTTGATACTTTGCTACGCTTTCTTTCTTTAATTCTATGGTGTTCCTCACTTTCTTTACCAAAGGACTGGCACTAGCTTTCTTTGGGCCCATGGTGGCTTATTTAGCAGTCTCACACAATAATCAAGGACCAAAAACAATGGATTGTTAAGAAATGTTTTGTATGAACTCGCAGGATAATGTTCACTCAACCAGAAACAATGCTACACTGCTTGAGAATGTGTGTGGGAGGCGGGCTTGTGGGCTTTGTATGCGCACTGGGCAGGTTCTGTACCATTGACGAAAGCGGAGCCAATCGGCGAAAACGAGATACACAAAAACCGAAGGTCCACTGTACGTATATAGCAGAGACCACTAAATTTGCGAGAGCGTAATTCCATACATTTTCCATAAAATTTGGTACTTTTGGTGTCATTACTATCAGGAAAAGATTCTCTATCATTTCATATATTTTTTTTTTTTAATTCTTTGACACTGAGAGCAAGTTTGTGAGCAGGTGTCTCGACAGTGAAAGGGTTAATGGGTAAAGTTTCTTGTCCTTAGTTGATAGTATGGAATGCAAAGTAGAGAAACAGACAGGATGTGGAAAGGGTTCTGGAATTGGCTTAACCCTTTCAGGGTCGAGACCCCTGATCCTGAACTCTTTCTCAGGGTCAAAAAATTAAAAAAAAAAAAAAAATTCTTATGAAGTGATAATCTTTTCCCAATGGTAATAACACAAAAAGTACAAAATTTGATAGAAATTACGCTCTCGCGAAGTTAGCGGTCTCAGCGATATATACGCATCGGCTTCGCCCACTTTGAGCCCTATTTCTGGCCAATCAAAATCATCTCTATTTCTGTAATATATCTTCCATTCTATCAAACGAGACCAAGAAAACAAGAATACAACCATAAATACCATATGAAAATACATCTCAAATTCGGAGTTTTAAACCAAAAGCAGTCGTTTTTTTCTCATTATGCACTGTTGCAGAATTTTTTCATACTGCGCACACTGACCACGCAGACCCATTCTCTCACATGTAGGTCTACCAGCTTTCTCCCGCTAGATTTTTGGCGTATTAAAACGGCACCAACAATGGCTTGTAAGCCGTACCAATATGACACCAACAGTGAAATTGTTAAATTATCAGAATTACAGTGGACCCTTGAAATTCGTCCCCCTTGAGTATCGTGAAATTTGAAAATCGGCAATTTTTTGGCCAAAATATTGGCTTGATTTTCATGATTTGGCTTAGAAATCGGCACTTGTATGAAACACGTCCAAGCAGCCTCCCAGCCACCACAGGCACACAAACACCATTCAGAGTCAGTCTGGCATTATATCTCGGCAAGTGACGATCACCTCACGCGTTCATACGATACATTTCTTAACCCTTTGGGGGTCCAAGGAGTCTCTCTGAAACTCTTTCTCAGGGTCCACGAATTTAAAAAAATATTATTTTTTCTTATGGAATGATAGAGAATCTTTTTCCGATCATAACGCCACAAAAATTATGAAATTTGATCGAAAACTAACGGAATTATGCTTTCGCGAAGTTAGCGGTAGCCATGCACTTACGCATCCGCGATTTCGCCCACTTTGAGCCCTATTTTCGGCACATTCCAATGTTTCAGTCTACTAAAATTATAGCTATTTCACTAGAACTCCATTTCTTCTATCGATTGAGTACAAGAAACCGCCTATTTACCAATTTCAACTACCCAAAATAGTGGTCAGAAAATGGCAATTTGGCCAATTTCACACAAATTTCAAACGATGCCAATTTCAAAATAGGATCCATAATAAACAAGACAGACATTCCTGGCACTAAAATACCATCTTCTCCGTTCATTAGTCACGTCTCAAGGCCCCTCTTACATTACTTTTGCTTTCCATTTTGAATTTTTATTCTCAAAAAAATAGAAGATGCATTGTTATGTATACAACTGCATCATTGTAAAAATGGTATAAATAATATCAGAGCACTTGTGCAAGAATATTAGACTCACCAGTTGATGTGTATTGGACGCATAGTGTGATTTGTTTACTCTTGAACATCGTCAAAAATCGAACATTTTCGCTACTTTGAGCTCAATTTCAAGGTACTTGTTATTGTCAAACCAATCAAAATCATCTCTATTTCTGTAATATATCTTCCATTCTATCAAATGAGAACAAGAAAACGAGAATACAACAATAAATACCATACGAAAATAGACTGCAAAGTCGCTGTTTTAAACCAAAAACACGGTCAGAGTTTCTTTTTCCTCACTATGCACTGTGTGGTGCAGGAATTTTTTTATACTGCGCACACTGACCGCACAGACCCATTCTATCACATCTAGGCCTAACAGCCTGTTTCTGCTTGATTTGAGGGCGCTAGAATTTAGGCGTACTAGTACGTCAATACCCCAGTGCGTAAGAAGTACTAGTACGACCAAAACCCTGAAAGGGTTAATACAGTGGTACCTCGGTTAGTGATGGCGTCTGATACTGATAAAATCGGTTAGCGATACATTTTTACGTCAAAATATGGACTCGGTTTACGATGATATACGTACTCTGTTTACGATATTCGTCCCGAACGCGTCCGCGTGGCCCAGCTGTGCGGGCACTCCAGGGAACGTCAATGTGCTATTGTTTACAAGCGAGAGCGACCACCACCCACGCATTCATACCAGTATATTCATTATTCCACTGTTTTTAGTGCTTGCAACTGCTAAATAAGCTACCATGGGTCCAAAGAAAGCTTCTATTGCCAGCCCTGTGGTAAAGAGGCTGAGAAATACAGTAGAAATGAAGGAGATAATAGAAAAATATGAAAGTGGAGTGCGTATCACTGAGCTGGCCAGGCTGTATGGTAAAGCCTATTCTACCATCGCTACCATTGTGGCCAAGGGAAATACACGTAAAATCAAGGAAGCTGTTGTTGTGAAAGGTGCATATGTGATCACAAAACAGATAGCAAGTGCTGGAAGATGTGGAAAATTTGTTGTTGGTGTGGATCAACGAGAAACAGTTAGCAGGAGATAGTGTTTCACAGGCAATAATATGTGAAAAAGCAAGGCAGTTGCATGATGATCTCGTCAAGAAAATGCCTGCAACGAGTGCTGAAGTGAACGAATTTAAAGCCAGCAAAGGCTGGTTTCAGATTTAAGAATCGAAGTGGCATACATAGTGTTGTGAGGCATGGTGACACAGCCAGTTCTGACAAAAGTGTGGCTGAAAAATATGTGCAGGAATTCCAGGGGTACATTGAGACTGAACAATTCCAACCCCAACAAGTATTCAATTGTGACGAAACAGGCCTGTTTTGGAAGAAAATGCCAAACAGGACCTTCATTACACAGGAGGAAAAGGCACTCCCACGACATAAGCCTATGAAAGACAGGCTAACTCTCATATTGTGTGCTAATGCCAGTGGTGATTGCAAAGTGAAGCCTTTACTGGTTTATCATTCTGAAAATCCCCGAGTGTTTGGCAGATGCGGTATCATCAAGTCTAATTTGTGTGTGATGTGGAAGTCTAACAAAAAGGCATGGGTCACAAAGGACATTTTCTTAGATTGGTTCAATGGCGTGTTTGGCCCGTGTGAAGAAATATCTCCAAGAAAATAATTTGCCACTTAAGTGCTTCCTGATAATGGACAATGCTCCTTGTCATCCTCCAACCTTGGTAGAGAAAATTGTGGAGGACTTTAAATTCATCAAAGTGAAGTTCTTGCCCTCTAATACCACTCTCCTCTCCTCCAGCCCATGGACCAGCAGGTTATTTCAAACTTTAAAAAACTCTACACCAAAGCAATGTTTCAAAAGTGCTTTGATGTGACCACAGACATGAATATAACCCTAAGAGACTTTTGGAAAAATCATTTCCATATCCTGCACTGTGTACACCTTATAGGTAAGGCTTGGGAGGGAGTGACTACCAGGACTTTGAACTCTGCCTGGAGAAAATTGTGGCCAGACTGTGTCCTAGAAAGGGATTTTGAAGGTTTTGGGGCTGAGCCTCAGAACCCTGAGCCTGAGCCTGTTGTGGAAGAAATTGTGGAACTGGGCAAGTCCATGGGGTCGGAGGTGAGTGGCGAGGATGTGGACGAGTTGGTGGAGGAGCACAATGTAGAGCTAACCACTGAAAATCTGCAAGAGCTTCAACAGCAACAAGAGACCACAGGTCAGGACAATGGTTCAGAGGAGGTGGAACAGAGATGGAAGAAGGTGCCTTCTTCAGTGATTAAGATTTGTGGAATGTGGAGCAGGGTGCAAGGCTTTATGGATGAATATTACCCTAACCATGCTGTTGCAGGCCGTGCTGGCAACCTGTACAATGACACTGTGGTGTCCCATTTCAGGGATGTTTTAAAGAATCACCAGAGTTCCCTGGAAAGATTTTTTGTTAGCAAGGGGTCCAGTGACTCAAGCTGGTCCTAGTGGCATTAAAAGAAAAAGGCCAGTAACCCCAGAAAAGAACTTGGTACCTGCAGTGTTAATGGAAGGGGGTTACCCTTCCAAATACTAGCATACTACTCCATCCTTTCCCCTCCCCCCGTCTTCCACACATCAACAACTCTTCAATAAATGTAAGTGACATGTTATTGTACTATATTTACATGTATTTCTTTACTGTTCATAAACTTGTGTACTAAATGCATGTCTTATGTTGTAAAAAAATATTTTATTTTACTACTTTTGGAAGTCTGGAACGGATCAATTTTATTTCCATTATTTCTTATGGGGAAAATAGAATCGGATAACGATAAAATCGGTTACAGATAAGCCCTCTGGGACGGATTAATATCGCTAACAGAGGTACCACTATTTCATTCGTTTTAGTGCTTGCAACTGCTAAATATGCCAACATGGGCCCAAAGAAAGCTCCTAGTGCCAGCTCTTTGCTAAAGAAGGCGAGAAACACGATAGAATTCAAGAAAGATCACACCAGACAGGGTACTTCCCCACACCAGGCAGGGTACTTCCCCACACAAACCAGCCAGGGTACTTCCTCTCACAAACCAGCCAGGGTACTTCCCAACACCAAGCTCAAACAAATGTCTTATTTTAGGTTAAATGTTTTATTTTAGGTTAATATAGATATTTTCTTTACTCCATCTATATTTTCTTCAAAATTATATAAGAAACACGTTACATATATAGCATATTAACATTGATACAATGTTTATATGCTATCGAGTGGAGAGTAAACATTACGTTTTCTCTGCGTCTGGTGCAGTAACCGCCCTTCATACGCGTTTGTTTACAATTCTCGGCATGAATTATTCATTTGTACTTCTCCCTTTGTTTATGATGGCATCTAAAGGTAGTTGTTAGAATCGATTAAACTCGGTGAACATGGTAATAATATGGCTGTGTAGTGTAGCCCGGGGGTACATACGTGTACCTATGTCTACAGGCTACCTACACTGAATTCCTAAAAATATATACTACACACCTTTCTTCCTACATTAAGACTACAAATATTTTAAAGTAATGAATGTACTGTGGCAGTAAAAGACAAAGAAGGAAAGTAACCCCGGAAAAGGACTTGGTACCTGAAGTCTATGGAAGGGGATTCCCCTTCCAAACAATAGTAACTCTTCCATCCTCTCCCCTCCTCCCGTCTTCCACACATCAACTCTTCAATAAAGGTAAGTGTCATGTTATTATTGTTTTATTCTTCATGTCTCATTGTTTTCTGAGTAGATAACTGTACATTTCATGTAAAAAAAATTTTTTAATACTTTTGGGTGTCTGAAACGGATTAATTTGATTTACATTATTTCTTATGGGGAAAATGGTTTTGAAAATCATGAATTTTGAATTTCGGCGGACACTCTGGAACGGATTAATCACGAATTTCAAGGGTCCACTGTATCATATAGTGGTCAGAATTCAGCAATTTGCCGAATTTTATACAAAATTCAACAAATTCCAATTTAAAAAGTCCAAAACAAATCCTGCATGCATTCTAACCACTAAAGTATCCTTTCCTCTGTTCATTAATTATGTTCCAAGCCTCTCCTATATAAGACCTACCCCCACCCCCATTCTGATTCCATCGGAACAAAAAACAACAAAAATCCAAGTTTTCCTTAACCCTTTGACTGTTTCGATTGTATATATACGTCTTACGAGCCAGTGTTTCAGACGTATATATACTCACAAATTCTAGTGGGTTCAAATCAAACGGGAGAAAGCTGGTAGGCCCACATATGAGAGAATGGGTCTGTGTGGTCAGTGTGTGTGTGGTATAAAAAAAAATCCTGCAGCACGCACTGCATAATGAGAGAAAAAAACTCAGACCGTTTTTTTTTGGATTAAAACGCCGATTTTGAGGTGTATTTTCGTATAGTATTTATGGTTGTATTCTCTTTTTCATGGTCTCATGTGATAGAATGGAAAACATATTACTGGAATAGAGATGATTTTGATTAGTTTCATGATGAAAACGATCTTGAAATTGAGCTCAAAAGTAGCGGAAATGTTCAATTTTTGCCAATGTTCAAGAGTAAACAAATCACGCCACGCGTCCAATACACATCAACTGGTGAATCTAATATTCTTTCACAAGTGCACAGATATTATTTATATCATTTTTACAATAATGCAATAGTCTGCATAACAATAAATCTTCTATTTTTTGAGTGAATAAAAATTTGAAATAGAAAGCAAGAGTAATATAAGAGGGGCCTAAAGACGTGACTAATGAACAGATAACATCTTATTTTAGTGCCAGGAATGTCTGCATTGTTTATTCTGGACCCTATTTTGAAATTGACATCTTTATTTTGCATGAAATTGGCCAAATTGCCAATTTCTGACCACTTTATTGGGTAGTTGAAATCGGTAAATTGGTGGTTTCTTGTACTCAATCGATAGAACAAATGAAGTTCTATAGAAATAGCTATGATTTTTGGTCGACTGTAACAATGAAATTGGCCGAAAATAGGGCTCAAAGTCGGCGAAATCGCTGATGCGTATATATCACTGACATCGCTAAATTTGCGAGAGCGTAATTCCGTAAGTTTTCCTTCAAATTTCGTACTTTTGGTGTCATTACCATCGGGAAAAGATTCTCTATCTTTTCATAAGAAAAAATAAAAAAATTCCAAAATTTTGCGACATAGAATGAGTTTCAGAAAGGGGCCTCCGATAGTCAAAGGGATAATTCTTTGCTAATAAAACCAAGTATAACTAGGAATGCTTAGTCATGGTTTCAGCCATCACAATAATTGAATCAGACCTATTAAAAAGCCATAAAACAGACCAGAGGGATGGGGAAAGTTGTTGGGTGCCTTACCCATCCTCAGAAAAATCTGCAAAAATAGAATATTTCTCCTACTTTGAGCCCAATTTCAACCTACTTCTTGTCTCTCTTTTTCAGTAGTATGTGTTCCTTTCTATCAAATGATACCAAGAAACAGCCAATAAAATCATTCTGGAAAACATTTCAAACTAGCTATGTATTTTAAACCAAACACATGAATAAACAGTTTTGCTTTTCCCATCATGCACCGTGTGGGCATGTCAAGAGATTTTTGTATGTTATGCCTGTGTTCTGTTGCAGCTATCAAGTATCAGATGATTAATATTGGAACTGATTTCCCTATATATATAGATTAGGAACATAGTATGAGTGCATATTGTGTATATTAATGTCAAGCTTATGAGATTGGGGGAGTGTGTTGCCTGGTACTGGAATGGGTAATCGTTTGTACAGTAGGATTTTGTTGGGTTATTAATGGTTTTAGGCAATTTGACAAAGTAGATCCACAGGCACAAATACCATGGATAAGGTTAGATTAAATAATAGTACAAAGTAAGAAGTGCTGTTTGAGGTACACAGAAATGAATCTTGGAGAGGATGCCGACTGCTTTGGAGATCTTCATAGTCACATGCTGGATGTGTGTAATAAATTTCAGGTTGTAGTCAAGGTGTAGACCTAAGAATATACTCATTACGTTTTGTTGGATATTTAAAACTGTTTCCAAACATCATGTGCAGGAGGGCCCCCAATTTACAGCGATTCGCCAATACAGGCACTCCTCACTTAACGACCTACCTGTTTAACTACTGCTTGGACTTACGACCAGGTCTGTCTGACCAGTTGGTATTGTATACTGTACGAGAACTTTGGTCGTGGAAACGGTAGTGCAGTAACCCGTGCTACAGTGCTACACACAGTAACCCGTGCTACAGTGCTACACACAGTAACCCGTGCTAGTGCTACACACAGTAACCCGTGCTAGTGCTACACACAGTAACCCGTGCTACAGTGCTACACACAGTAAGCCGTGCTACAGTGCTACACAGTAACCCGTGCTACAGTGCTACACACAGTAACCCGTGCTACAGTGCTACACACAGTAACCCGTGCTACAGTGCTACACACAGTAACCCGTGCTACAGTGCTACACACAGTAACCCGTGCTACAGTGCTACACACAGTAACCCGTGCTACAGTGCTACACACAGTAACCCGTGCTACAGTGCTACACACAGTAACCCGTGCTACAGTGCTACACACAGTAACCCGTGCTACAGTGCTACACACAGTAACCCGTGCTACAGTGCTACACACAGTAACCCGTGCTACAGTGCTACACACAGTAACCCGTGCTACAGTGCTACACACAGTAACCCGTGCTACAGTGCTACACTAACCCGTGCTACAGTGCTACACACAGTAACTCGTGCTACAGTGCTACACACAGTAACCCGTGCTACAGTGCTAGACACAGTAACCCGTGCTAGACACAGTAACCCGTGCTACAGTGCTAGACACAGTAACCCGTGCTACAGTGCTAGACACAGTAACCCGTGCTACAGTGCTAGACACAGTAACCCGTGCTACAGTGCTAGACACAGTAACCCGTGCTACAGTGCTACACACAGTAACCCGTGCTACACAGTAACCCGTGCTACACAGTAACCCGTGCTACAGTGCTACACACAGTAACCCGTGCTACAGTGTTACACACAGTAACCCGTGCTCAGCATCAAGCAATCTCCAAGACTACATATTTTGTCCATAAATTTCTACTTAATTGTGCACCCCTTACATTCTCAGTGTCTCTCGTTTACAATGACATCTAAGGGTAAGTTTATTTAGGTACAGATACACAAACACAGTTACATAAATTATCATACATAGCAGCATATGTGTAGAAAACCTTCCAGGATAACCCAAAAAAGAGTCAAGACTTTTTTCTGTTATCCTAGGTATCAGCATTCAGTATCCACGGCAGGTCCTTGGAACATATCCCCCGTGGATACAGGGGTCCTACTGTAGTATAATATTGTGTTATGATGGCATCTAAGGATAAAGTGTTGCAGGAAATTAAAAATGCTACACCAGTGAACACTAAAGTTATAAGAAAACGTGATAACCCTATTGATGACATGGAAAACTTTTGTACTGGTGTGGACTAAGATCAACCTAGCCACAACGTGCCTAAGTCTCTTCAATTCTATGAAGGTTGAGATTTTATTAATATTGGTAGAATTACCAACAATATGTTAAGTAAAAGGACAAGTTCAACTAATGTGACATTTTATTGTGGCAATGTTTCGCTCTCCAGGAGCTTTGTCAAGTGAAACGTTGTCACAATAAAATGTCACAGTCGCACTTGTGCCCTTTTACTTAACAAGGTTGAGAGGGGTGAGGAAACTACTGAAGATAAATTTAAAGCTAACAGAGGCTGTTTAACCTCCTCCTGACTTCCTACAATAAACACTTCTCACCTCTCACACTATATGAGGCCAAAAACATTTGAAGTAATGAGTATACTGTATATATGCATTTTACTTCTTTGTTTTTGTTTTAGGTCTAGTTCTACTGCGAACTTAATATGATATTATAAAATATTATCAGGCATTTACATGCACTTATAAGTGAAAAAAAAATAGCAATTCACCTTACAGCAGTAGCCAGGAACCTAACCCACCGTATAAGCAGGACCCTCCTATAGTAGATTTTGTCAAAATTAAGGGTGAGTTTGTTGGCAGTCATCCATGAAGACATTTTACCTCATTAACAGTCTCATTGAAAGAATTTGGATTTGAGTAGATGACAAAAGCTGAGAACAGAACAGGTTCAAGGAGATGAGATGCGTTGGAAAAATCATTGAAGTATACAAGGCACTCCTACATCAACAGGCCGAGTAAACAAAGTTACACCATTGATAGAGACTTACTGGTGTTTGTTGCTAAGACACCATAATGTTCTAGTTTAAGATGCAGGATGTTATGGTCCACTCTATCAAAATCTATCCACAGGTCCATGAAGAGCTCCAGAGGATATTCATTATTTCCAAGAGCTGTATAAAGCAGTTCAAATATTTTTTATAATTACTGTACATCATTTTACTTTTTTTTTTCCTAAAACCAAATTGGTAGGGGTTGAGTATACAGTGGACCCCCGAGTTTCGAAAGGTTCTTACTTCGTAAACATCGTGTTTCGTAAGCTTTTTACGACTTCGAGAATCGTAAAACCGCTCGTGTTTCGTAACGTATTAGACCTGTCCGCCTGCTCCGCGCCTGCGCGGGACGCAGGACGCCGCCAGTGAAGCGTTGTTTACCATTGAGAGAACATTACCTAGCACACTCTTTCAAACATTCACACTACATTTGGTGTTTTTTTTTTATGCTTTAGTGATTGTCACTGAAATAAGTCACCATGGGTCCAAAGAAGCTTCCTAGTGGCACCCCTGTGGTAGCATTCATGGAGGGAGTGTAGCATTCATGCAGGGAGTGTAGCATTCATGCAGGGAGTGTAGCAGGCATGCAGGGAGTGTAGCAGCCATGCAGGGAGTTTAGCAGGTATGCAGGGAGTGTAGCATTCATGCAGGGAGGTTAGCATTCATGCAGGGAGTGTAGCAGCCATGCAGGGAGTTTAGCAGGTATGCAGGGAGTTTGTTTACCTTTCATGCAGGGAGTGTAGCATTCATGCAGGGAGTGTAGCATTCATGCAGGGAGTGTAGCATTCATGCAGGGAGTATAGCATTCATGCAGGGAGTGTAGCATTCATGCAGGGAGGTTAGCATACATGCAGGGAGTGTAGCATTCATGCAGGGAGTTTAGCATTCATGCAGGGAGTGTAGCAGCCATGCAGGGAGTTTAGCAGGTATGCAGGGAGTGTAGCATTCATGCAGGGAGGTTAGCATTCATGCAGGGAGTTTAGCATTCATGCAGGGAGTTTAGCAGGTATGCAGGGAGTTTAGCAGGTATGCAGGGAGTTTAGCAGGTATGCAGGGAGTGTAGCATTCATGCAGGGAGTGTAGCATTCATGCAGGGAGTGTAGCAGGCATGCAGGGAGTGTAGCAGGCATGCAGGGAGTGTAGCAGGCATGCAGGGAGTGGGGATTTCCCTTCGTAGAGGCTGAAGAATTCCTCCCCCAACAAGTGTTTAATTGTGATGAAACAGGCCTGTTTTGGAAGAAAATGCCCAAGAGGACCTTCATTACTCATTACTCTATCTTCCAGATGCCTGCAACTCTTCAATAAAGGTAAGTAAATATATATATATATTGTTTTTAATTATTTTATATGTGAATATATATATATATTGTTTTTAATTATTTTATATGTGAATATTTTTTTGTGGAACGGATTAATTGTATTTACATTATTTCTTATGGGAAATAATGGTTCGAATTTCGAAAACTTCGTGTTAAGTACTAGCTCCTGGAACGGATTAATTACGATACTCGGGGGTCCACTGTATTGTGAGAAACTAGGAAGGAATAAACTTGCTTATAAATTATTTTGGAGATTTTAGATAGCAACGACAAGTTGGATATTGGCCCATATTTATTTACCTTACTTGGATCGCCTCCTTTGTGTATTGGAATAACCCTTGTATCTTAAGCATCGCTTGGAAAGTTGCAGATTAGATTGACTCCCTTCTCTATTCCCCCCCCATTTCATAAATTACCCAGATGTTGACGCTGGGGGATTACCAGCAGTCGCCGCAGCAGCAATAATGATGAGGCAAAGAAAATACTTAGACAGGTTAAGAGAAAAGTTGAGAAGGCAGGCTGTGTGTATAGAAACTCTTCACTACTGATTCTGAGAGCACTAAAGCAGCAGCTAGTGATAATGCCTTTCTTAGTTTTGAGATTGATCTCATAACCGAGATGTGTTTTCAGACTTCTTCCTTAACACACTAAAACTGCAGAAGAACTCCTACACAATGATCAAGAATACTGATGTATATCAAGAAAACTTTTGCCAACCTTAGATTTCCATGTCTCATCACCTTTTCCTGCTAATACAAGGCTCTACACATACACAAAATTGCTACAATCACATCAATCCTTCACAAATCCAACATGGACATATCAAGGGCCTCCACTAAGACCATTAAACTACCAAACCTATTAGGCCTAATATATCACCAAAGAACATAGAGGTCTACAGTATGCCATATGGAAGGAGTGATAAGGTTTACATCTGGAAAACCACTAATTTTACATACATTCCTACAGGAAATGCTTATAGTGTTGACAAGACTAATGTGTAGTGCACCACACTTGCATCCCTTTCTAAAGTGTTGACAAAGCTATACCCACTTTCCAAGAAAGTGAGGTTGTTTACCTTGACTAGACCCTTCTCTCACGTGGTCCTATATTACCACATGAAACCTTGTGTGTAGTAGTAGGCTTGCTGAAGTCCTCCTTTGTTCCCTCCCCACTCTTTCTGTACCTGGCACACCTACCTACCTGGAGTCTACCTGCAAGTTCTGGGGGGTCAATGACCAGGCCTCAAGGTGGATCAGGACCTGATTAATCAAAAAGCTTCTTCGTGGGTAAAACATCGTAGAGTAATGATTTTCCTACATACTGGGTCTTTTTTCTTTCCACACAGTATTTTTAAACAAGTTCTTTGGGAAGAGATGAGATTAATTAGGAGGGAGGGAAGGAGGGAAGAAATGGAGAGTAGAAAAAGAGAAAGGAGAGGAATGAAGGGAAGGAGGAGGGAAGAAATGGAGGAAAGAGGAGGAAGGGAAGGTGGGGATGAAGGAAAGTAGGGAGGGAGAGGAGTGGAAAAAGAAAGGTAGAAAGGGTCAATGTGAAGATAGAAAAGCGAAGTCTCCCAACCTCAGCATCGATGACAAGAAGATGGCCATAACCCTAAACTTGGTTTGATAGAATGTAATTTAAGTATATTATCAGACCATAATATCCATGGAGGCAAAGAAGGGAATGTACGAAAGTATAGTGGTACCAACTCTCTTATATGGGTGTGAAGTGGGTTGTAAATGCTGTAGCAAGTAGGCGGCAAGAGTAGAGATGTCCTGTCTAAGGGCAATGTGTGGTGTAAATATTATGCAGAGAATTTGGAGTGTGGAAATTAGGAGGTGTGGAGTTACTAAAAATATTAGTCAGAGGGCTGAAGAGGGGTTGTTGAGGTGGTTTAGTCATTTAGAGAGAATGGCTCAAAATAGAACAACTTGGAGAGCATATAAATCTGTAGAAGAAAGGCGGGGTAGGGGTCGTCCTCAAAAAGGTTGGAGGGAGGGGGTAAAGGAGGTTTTGTGGGTGAGGGGCTTGGACGTCCAGCAAGCATGCGTGAGTGTGTTAGATAGGAGTGAATGGAGACTAATGGTTTTTGGGACCCGATGAACTGTTGGAGTGTGAGCAGGGTAATATTTTGTGAAAAGATTCAGGGAAACCGGTGAACCGGACTTGAAACCCTAGAAATGGGAAGTACAATGCCTGCACTTTAGAGGGGTTTGGGATATTGGCAGTTTAGAGGGATTTCTAAATTGTCGTATCTGAGCGCCTTTGCAAAGACAGTGATTATGTATGTGAGGTGAAAGTGTTGAATGATGATGAAAGTATTTTCTTTTTTGGGGGGATTTTCTTTCGTTTTGGGTCACCCTGCCTCGGTGGGAGACAGCCAACGTGTTGAAAAAAAAAAATTATCAAACCAATGTTGTTGCCAACGGTTGCACTGGTGGTCAGAAATTACAGCAAAATAGTCTGAATGGAAATATCTCTATACGAAACTGGGAAGTCATGTAATGCTGACTGTGCAGCAGTGTCTGCCTGTTCATTACCCTGTATGTCAACATGACCTGGGACCCAACAGAACCAATACAAGTACCATGCAACTTAGGAATGAGCTTGGTTCCGACCAACCAGTTGTAAGACAAAATGGATGCAAGTCGAACCTTAGAAAATTGCCGACATACTGGGTAAGGCATAATGTCGAACCTTTGCTATATAAAGTCCGTACCTACATAGTATCATATGTTACTTTTTACTAAATATTTTACTACTGTACATGCTGCCAGACGTACGGTCACAAGTACAAGTGGTCGTATGTTGAGCAGGTCGTAAGTTGGATGGCACTTGTACCTATTTGTTTTTGCTAGAGATGTGGCGTAACCAAAGTTGTATATAAAGGACCAGGGGATGAGGTGAATCAATTTTTTTATAGCTTGCAAAGCTATAAAAAAAATTTGATTCACCTCATCCCGTGTCGGCATTTGTGGAGTCGAAGACTACCACAAATGGCATTAGACTACCACAAATGGCATATTGCATAGATGCAATATGGATAATTGCTATGAGAACTGCATACAATTCAACTATAAAAATGTTAGCAGTCTAATAAATGCCCTTGCACTATGCTGTCTAGAAACAATGCTGCAAACCCAATGTGTCAGAAGATTTAGAACCATCAGTGTACACTGTGATGGCATGAGAATGAGACCAGAAGTGACTAAGAAAAAGAGCGAGAAGCAACTGTAGGTATTTGGGCTTTCGCGCATGACAGTGGGGAAGAACAGACACGAACTGTCGGAACCTCCCAAGGCAGAAGGGAAAAGTTAGATGCTACACGAACATATAAAGGGGGCAACTGAAGAGAAGATGAGAGTGAATGTAGACCAAGAGAAAAGGGACGAAGTAAACTGGGGCGACAAACAAATAATGAACCTTTACCAACATCTGTTACTATCCTATATATGGAAGGATTGTGAAGGTCATGAGAGCGAACAAAATACCGGAGGCAATTGTTCAAAGAAGGAATATTTGCCTCTGCATATAGGCTCTCTACAGGTGAAGAGCAAAAAGCACCAAGGCACAAACACAATACCTGGTGATGGATGGATCAAGGTTAGAAAGAGTTGCAGGAGAGGCTGCCGAATATATCTGGTCGCCATAATCTAATTTCAATAAAATTAGGGCTGAATGCAGTTGAAGGAGTTCAACGATCAGCCTTCCCCCATAAAAGATCAGCAAGGGTTTTGAGGAGGTTCAGCTAATTATGACAAGTTGAGGTAATGCGAGGTTTCCAGGATAACCGGAGGTCAAAGAGAAGGCTGAGAAACCTGGCAGTATCACGTTCGGGGATACATGAGCCATACAGGTACAATGGATTATCAGGGACGATAGATCTGGTGAAAGTAATTTGGTGCGTTTTAGTACTAGAAAATTTAAACCCACGAATAGTACCTTTGAAGGTATACCTTTGAAGAGTTTCGAGAGTATCTACTCTCTGAGCCCGGCCATGGGCCCAATTAGAAACATGGTTGACAGCATTCTGGAGAGAAACTGCAATGAGGCAACAGTCGGCACCTGCACAAGCTATAGCAAAGTCATCAATGTAGAGTGATGACCAAATATTAGATGGAAGAACAGATACCAGATCATTTACAGCAAAGAGAAAAAGTGTGGTGCTAAAGACACATCCTTGGGGGACACCTTCAGCCTAGACAAAGTCCAGGGAAAGCACATCATTAACTCAAACACAGAAATGTCTCTCAGATAGGAAGTTCTCACGGAAAAATGGCAGACTGCCTCAGAGGCCTATGGAGTAAACTTGGGCTAAGATGTTATATCTCCAAGTTGTGTTATATGCCTTCTCAAGATCAAAAAAGATGGTGATAACTGAGTGTTATTGGCAATGTATTTAAACAGAGTAAGGGGTCAATAGTAAAGTGGCCTTACAAAGGCCACATTGACTAGGGGTCATAGAGACTAGTGTCTCTAGGAAAACATGGAAGAGAGGGAGTAAAGGAAGAAAGTGAGATAGGATGGATGGGAAGGTGACACAGAGGAAGGGGAAGAGAAATGGTAGTGGATAGCAGGAAAACAAATGATGGTGAAAAAGTGAGGGAAGGGAAGGGGAAATACTACAACTTAGTGAACTACGTAATGAGAAATTATTTATTGGAAATTTTGCAACCCTGAGTGTAAGTTTGAGAGCAGGGGTCATGACCCTGAAAGGGGCACCACTTCCTTATTAGTACATTTAATCAAGGGCACACTGTTATTGTTGTTTTGGTATAGTTAGCTTTTACATACAACAGATACAGTGCATTATATTTTTTATATCAGTGTAGTCAGGGCATTGAGTTCCAGAAAATGATTTACAAGTTGCAGTAATTCACCTCAAAAAAAAAAAAAAGTCAATGTGACTAAAAAATTTCCTCATATCTTCAGTACTCATGCATCTTACAACCTAACTAAAATTACGTTGTCTTGTGCATGTAAAACGAAATACAGTAATGAGTAAGCAAAATAAAGTTAAGTATCCTTTTCTATGAAATACCAAAATACCTGCTTAAATAACAAAAAAGGAACTTCATAATCCAAAACAAAAAACAATTACAGCACTCTCAAAACAAATGTACACTCCTCTTATTTACCCTAGCCATATTTTGTGGGGAAATTCTTGAATAATCACATTATATGTATTTGCAAAGTGCCATGCATAAAAAAATAAACTACAATAGAAAACCCAGCCATTGATATAGTCTTTCTACACCAGAGATTGTTTAATAAATACTGTATCTTAGAGGTGTTAATATGGTAAAATAATTACATGGCTTAAATAGTATATAGTAGACATTTTTTTTATTATAATTTCCCTACTGTTTTAAGATTCTGATAAAAAAATCCTCCCCATTACCAAGCTCACCAATTACAGATTTAATGAATGGAGAGAGAAAGAGAGAGAGAGAGAGAGAGAGAGAGAGAGAGAGAGAGAGAGAAAAGAGAGAGAGAGAGAAAGAAGAGAAGAGAAGAAAGAAAGAGAGAAGAAAAGAAAGAAAGAAAGAGAAAGAGAAAGAGAAAGAAAGAGAAAGAAAGAAAAAAAAGAAAGAAAAAGAGAGAAAAGAAAAAGAGAAGAGAGAAAGAGAGAGAGAAAAGAGAAAGAAGAGAGAAAGAGAAAGAGAGAGAGAGAAATAGAGAGAGAGAAATAGAAGAGAGAGAAAGAGAGAGAAAAGAGAGAGAAAGAGAGAAAAGAGAGAAAAGAGAAAAAGAAAGAGAAAGAAAGAAAGAGAAAGAAAGAGAAAGCAAGAGAAAGAAAGGGAGAAAGGGAGAGAGAAAGAGAAAAAAAGAGAAAGAGAGAAAGAAAGAGAAAGAGAAAGAAAAAGAGAAAGAAAGAAAAAAAGAAAGAAAAAAAGAAAGAAAAAGAGAAAGTAAGAAAGAAAAAGGAGAAAGAAAGAAAAAGAGAAATAAAGAAAAAAAGAAGAAAGAAGAGAAAGAGAGAGCTGATGTAGGTAACAGCTCTAAGCTTGTAAATAAAGTTAGCAACCCTTAACCTAACCTTGCAAAGGACAAACAAGAGGAGGAAAAGGGGAGGAGGGAGAGGGGGAGAAGAGTGTGGAGAGAAGTGTGAGGAAGAGAGGGGAAGGGGAGGGGAGAGAAGGGAGGAGGAGGGGAGAGGAGGAAGGGACAGGAAGAGGAAGGGACAGGAGGAAGGGACAGGAAGAGGAAGGGACAGGAGGAGGAAGAGGCGGAAGGCACAGGAGGAGGAGGAAGAGGCGGAAGGCACAGGAGGAGGAGGAAGAGGAGGAAGGAGGACGAGGGAGGAGGAAGGAGGAGAGGAGGAGGAAGGAGGAGGAGGAAGGAGGAGGAGGAAGGGACAGGAGGAGGAAGGAAGAGGAAGAGGAGGAAGAGGAGGAAGAAAAGGAAAGAGAAGAGGAGGAAGGAGGAGGAAGAGGAGGAAGAAAAGGAAGGAGGAAGAGGAGGAAGAGGAGGAAGGGAGGGGAGTAATGGGAGAATAGGCAAGAGAGGAAAGAAGAAATAAGAGGAAGAAACGAGAAAGAGAAGGAAAAGTGACAGAGATAGTGGGAAGCAATGGAGTGGCAGCAAATATTTAGAGGGAAGAAGGAAATGGGGCAAGGGGATGAGACTAATATCTCCGCAGCATAATGGTGAACATGCACGTGTCCTAAATATAGTAAATGGTACAGTATACGTTCTTGTTCTCCTCTGATTACCAGGGTCATACTGGACACTATACTGAAAAACAATATGACCCCATTAAATGTATTGTCAAGCTATTTTATGGCAATAGAGAATATATAACGTGTAAACAAATCTTGCATCACCTGAAGCAGCTCTTTTAGTAGTAAGGTAGTAACAAGGTATGCAATGTACACTGTGTAAACAACCCTCATGTTCCTTGAAGTGGCTCTTAATTACTTTGATGTTGGTCACAAATAAACAAGCATAATAAGGGCAAGCAAGACCATAATTATACATTTACCTCGATACGAATTACTATTCAATGAAACTAACCACCACTAACTCTCTCCAGTAGTAACTTAATTCAACTTTCCCAGCTACAAGTGAAGATTTAGAAAATTTAAAAATGATTCTAAAAAACCAGGATAGGAATTTTCAAGAGAGAAGACATAGGGGAAAAAATGTGTGGTGACAATGCATGTCGAACCTCAATATCAGATGGGTGAGATGTCCGGTTGGACAGCCATCGTCCTCTACCAGCTGGCACGCCATTCACGATTTGACGTATCCCATTCTGATAATACAAAAGACTTCAGTTATTCTTATTTTGTGTCAATCACTAAGGCTTAATGACCACAGCAGAATCATATGCTGTAATACATAATTTCAGTCTAGAATAGGACACTACAGAATTTTTTTTTTTACAAATCTGCCAGATATTTGGCAAGAGGTGAGAAAATAGACCTCAACAAATTTATAATTACGTACATAAATAAATTAAAAACTATTTACAATGAGTTTGCACTCAACAGATGCTTATGTTGTAATTGTCAAAACATGAGCAGCTAAATGAATGACTGATGACACAAGTGCCCTCCTAAAAGTTCATTCAATTAAGTAATGCGAAAGAAATCACTAGACAAAAACAAACCTAAATGAAGAACCAATGGAAGAATAAGACTATACTAACTAAAGCAACACTTAGACTATCTCAGTGAATGATTTCATGTCTAAAATGTGGTCTTTGGCTTCACTTGGGCAGATCTATTAGAACAAATAGGCAATATTAAGTTAACCCTCATTTACTGCCATTTGCCAATATTGTAAAGCCACAGACAACAGTACACACATCAAATTATTCTCTATGTCATCCAGGCGAACCAATACCACAGAGTTGTCAACAATAGTCTATACCATCAAGGACAAGCCTTCCAAGTGAAATAATGAAGTCAGTAGTTATTTTATTTCTAGTTTTAATTTTCTTTTCTTTTACTTATATTAATTTGAAGTTCAGCATATGTTTAGATTTGTTCTTACAGTATATTTTTTCTGATTATGTACCATGCCTGATCAAGGAGGACGTTAACTCCAAAACTAGTCTTTAATAAATAATGTTTCAAGTAACAGTGCTGGTTTTCATCTTCCTTATACATATATACACACAAACAAAATAAATAATTGTACACATGCACACAAATAAAATATAAATAAATATACATTGTGTTTTTTATATTATATATATATATATATATATATATATATATATATATATATATATATATATATATATATATATATATATATATATATATGAACGAATTTGTTCCCATAAGGAATAATGTAAATTAGATTATTCCGTTTCAGATCCCCAAAAATACACTTACAAAAGCACTTACAGTACACTTACATAATTGTTCGAGTTGGGAGCTGTACGAAACTTGGGGTGCTACTGTGAAGTGGAATAAGAATCTTTCCTCCGTAAGCCATGCGTGTTGTAAAAGTCAACTAAAATGTCGGGAACAATGGGCTAGTAACCTCTTTTCATATATAGATTTACTAAAAAGAAAAAGAAGAAAACCGTCAAAGTGGGATGTTTGAATGTGCGTGGATGTTGTGCGAATGATAAGAAAGAGATGATTGTAGATGTTATGAATGAAAAGAAGCTGGATGTCCTGGCTTTAAGTGAGACAAAGCTGAAGGGGGTAGGAGAGTTTAAGTGGAGAGAAATAAATGTGATTAGGTCAGGGGTTTCAAATAGAGTTAGAGCTAAACAAGGAGTAGCAATAATGTTGAATAATCAGTTATAGCAGGTAAAGAGGGAATATAAATGTATAAATTCAAGGATTATGTGGAGTAAAATAAAGGTTGGATGTGAGAAGAAAGAAGTGTAGAGGAGAGAGAGAGATTTTGGGAAATGTTGAGTGAGTGTGTGGGGAGTTTTGAACCAAGTGAGAGAGTAATTGTGGTTGGGGATCTTAATGCTAAAGTGGGTAAAAATGTTGTGGAGGGAGTAGTAGGTAAATTTGGGGTGCCAGGGGTAAATGTAAATGGGGAACCATTATTTGAGCTATGTGTAGAAAGAGGTTTGGTAATAAGTAATACATATTTTATGAAAAACAGGATAAATACACAGTGGTCCCACGGTTTTTGCCGAAAATTCGTTCCAGAATGCTGCTCAAGTGCCATTAGTGAACAAATTTACTTCCTTAAGAAATAATGTCACGTATGTTAGTCTATTTCAGACCCCCAAAAATACACTTGCAAAAGCACTTACGAAAATACACTTACATAAATGTTCGAGTTTGGAGATGCACGAAAACAGAGGGACCACTGTACAAGGTATGATATAGCATGTAAGGAAAGTAGTTTGTTAGATTATGTATTGGTGGATAAAAGGTTGATGGGTAGGCTTCAGGATGTACATGTTTATAGAGGGGCAATAGATATATCGGATCATTATTTAGTTGTAGCTACAGTTACAGTAAAAGGTAGATGGGACAAAAAGAAAATGGCAACAGCAAGTAAGAGAGAGGTAAAAGTGTATAAACTAAGGGAGGAGGAAGTTAGGGTGAGATATAAGCAACTATTGGCAGAAAGGTGGGCTAGTGCAAGTATGAGTAGTGGGGGGGGGGGTTGAAGAGAGTTGGGATAGTTTTAAAAATGCAGTATTAGAATGTGGGGCAGAAGTTTGTGGCTATAGGAGGAAAGAGTGAGTGAGTGGTGGAATGAAGAAGTAAAGGGTGTGATAAAAGAGAAAAATGTAGCTTATGAGAGGTTTTTACAAAACAGAAGTGTTAATAGAAGAGCAGAGTATATGGAGAGTAAAAGAAAGGTGAAGAGAGTGGTGAGAGAGTGCAAAAGAAGAGCAGATGAAAGAATGGGAGAGGCTCTGTCAAGAAATTTTTATGAAAAAAAAGAAAAAAAATTTGGAGTGAGATAAACAAGGTAAGATAGCCTAGGGAACGAATGGATCTGTCAGTTAAAAACAGAGTAGGGGAGTTAGTAGATGGGGAGCTGGAGGTATTGGGTAGATGGCAAGAATATTTTAAGGAACTTTTAAATGTCGATGAAAAAAGGGAGGCGGTAATTTCATGTAGTAGCCAGGGAGGTACAACATCATTTACGAGTGAAGAAGAGCAGGTTGTGCGTGTGGGGGAGGTGCGTGAGGCATTACGTAGAATGAAAGGGGGTAAAGCAGCTGTAACTGACAGGATAGGGGAGGAATGTGGCAAATGTTGCAAGTGTATGGAATAGGTAGTAAGTTACTGAAGGCTGTAAAGAGTTATGAGGATAGTGAGGCTCAGGTTAGTGTGTAGGAGAGAGGAAGATTACTTCCCGGTAAAAGTAGGTCTTAGACAGGGATGTGTAATGTCAACCATGGTTGTTTAACCCTTTGACTGTCGGAGGTGCCATTCTGAAACTGTCATCCTATGTCGGAAAATTTTGGAAAAAAAAATAAATTATTTTTTCTTATGAAATGATAGAGAATCTTTTCTCGATTGTAATGACACCAAAAGTATGAAATTTGACTGAAAACTTACGGAATTACGCTCTCGAAAATTTAGCGATGTCAGTGATATACGTATACACATCGGCGAGTTCGCCGACTTTGAGCCCTATTTTAGGCCAATTCCATTGGGACAGTCGACCAAACTCATAGCTATTTCTTTAGAACTCCATTTGTTCTATCGATTTAGTACAAGAAATCACCAATTTACTGATTTCAACTACCTAATAAAGTGGTAAGAAAATGGATATTTTGCCAATTTCATGCAAAATAAAATAGATGTCAATTTCAAAATAGGGTCCAGAATAAACAATGCAGACATCCCTAGCACTAAAATAAGATGTTATCTGTTCATTAGTCATGTCTTTAGGCCCCTCTTACATTACTCTTGCTTTCTATTTTGATTTTTTATTCACACAAAAAATAGAAGATTTATTGTTATGCAGACTATTGCATTATTGTAAAAACTGTATAAATAATATCTGTGCACTTGTGAAAGAATATTAGACTCAACAGTTGATGTGTATTGGACGCATGTTGTGATTTGTTTACTTTTGAACATTGGCAAAAATCGAACATTTCCGCTATTTTGAGCTCAATTTCAAGATCGTTTACATCATGAAACTAATCAAAATCATCTCTATTCCTGTAATATGTTTTCCATTCTATCAAATGAGACCATGAAAAAGAGAATACAACCATAAATACTATAAGAAAATACACCTCAAAGACGGCGTTTTAATTCAAAAACACGGTCAGTTTTTTTTTCTCATTATGTACTGCTTGCTGCAGGATTTTTTTTATACTGCGCACACTGACCACACAGACCCATTCTCTCACATGTGGGCCTACCAGCTTTCTCCTGCTTGATTTGAGGCCGCTAGAATTTACGCGTATAAATACGTCCGAAACATTGGCTTTTTCCAATCATAATGACACCAAACGTATGAAATTTGATGGAAAACTAACGGAATTATGCTCTCGCGAAGTTAGCGGTATCAACGATATTTACGCATTGGCGATTTCACCCACTTTGAGCCATATTTTCGGCCAATTCCAATGTTTCAGTCTACTAAAATTCATTTGTTCTATCAATTGAGTACAAGAAACTGCCAATCGTAAGACGTATATATACGTCCGAAACAGTCAAAGGGTTAATATATTTATAGATGGGGTTGTAAAAGAAGTAAATGCTAGGGTGTTGGGGAGAGGGGTGGGATTAAATTATGGGGAATTAAATGCAAAATGGGAGTTGACAGAGTTACTTTTTGCTGATGATACTGTGCTTATGGGAGATTCTAAAGAAAAGTTGCAAAGGTTAGTGGACGAGTTTGGGAGGGTAGAAAGGTAGAAAGTTGAAAGTGAACATAGATAAGAGTAAGGTGATGAGGGTATCAAACGATTTAAATAGAGAAAAATTGGATATCACATTGGAGAGAGGGATTATGGAAGACGTAAATGTTTTCAGGTATTTGGGAGTTAACTTGTCAGAAGATGGGTTTATGAAGGATGAGGTAAACCATAGAATTGATGAAGATAAAAAGGCGAGTGGTGGATTGAGGTATCTGTGGAGACAAAAAACGTTATCCATGGAGACAAAGAAGGGAATGTACGAAAGTATAGTGGTACCAACACTCTTATATGGATGTGAAGCATGGGTTGCAAATGCTGCGAGGAGGAGGCTGGAGGCAGTGGAGATGTCCTGTCTAAGGGCAATGTGTGGTGTAAATATTATGCAGAAAATTCGGAATGTGGAAATTAGGAGGTGTGGAGTTACTAAAAGTATTTGTCAAGAGGGCTGAAGAGGGGTTGTTGAGGTGGTTTGGTTATTTAGAGAGAATGGATCAAAGTAGAATGACTTGGAGAGCGTATAAATCTGTAGGGGAAGGAAGGCGGGGTAGGGGTTGTCCTAGAAAAGGTTGGAGGGAGGGGGTAAAGGAGATTTTATGGGCGAGGGGCTTGGTCTTCCAGCAAGCATGTGTGAGCTTGTTAGATAGGAGTGAATGGAGACAAATGGTTTTTGGGACCTGACGAGCTGTTGGAGTGTGAGCAGGGTAACATTTTGTGAAGGGATTCAGGGAAACCAGTTAATTGATTTAGTTGGACTTGAATCCTGGAAATGGGAAGTACAATGCCTGCACTTTAAAGGAGGGGTCTGGGATAGTGACAGCTGGGAGAGTCTATTCTCAGCTGTCGTATCTGAACGCCTCTGCAAAGACAGTGATTATGTATGAGTGTGGTGAAAGTGTTGAATGATGATGAAAGTATTTTCTTTTTGGGGATTTTCTTTCTTTTTGGGTCACCCTGCCTCAGTGGGAGACGGCCGACTTGTTGAAAAAAAAAAAATAATAATATATATATATACACACACACACACACAGTAGGGCCCCACTTATACAGCAGGTTAGGTTCCAGGCTACTGCCGGAAAGCAAAACACCATTTTGTCCCACTTATACATGCCAGATAACAAGTTTACACTAACATATATTAAGTTAGCAATAGAAATAGGCATTAAAAAACAATAAAAAAGTAAAATATACACACAGTACAGTGGACCCTCGAGTTTTGGCCATAATTCGTTCCAGAAGGCTGTTCAAGTGCCATTACCGAACGAATCTGCTCCCTTAAGGAATAATGTAAAGTAGGTTAGTCCATTTCAGACCCCCAAAAATACACTTACAAAAGCACTTACAATACTACACTTACATAATTGTTCGAGTTTTGAGGTGATCGAAACTCGGGGGTCCTTTCTACACTCATTATTTACCACAAAATATTTGTACAGTGGAACCCCAAGTTTCGGCCGCCTCTAGCTTCGGCCACTTCGAGTTTTGAGCACTTTTCTCGGTTAAATTTTGTCCCGAGTTTTGCACTGTGCCCCGTGTTTCAGCCGGCTTACCAGACCTGTCCGCCTGCCTGCGCAGGCATCATGAGTCAGTCTGGCTTTGTTTATCCTCGAGTGAACATTACCCTCCGCGCTCATCCAAACATTTCACAATATAATTCATTGTGTTTGGTGCTTGTTGATTTGAGTGCAACTGCTACTATAGCACCAGTCAGCGATTAAGTGTAGCAAGTAAGTTAAGCGATTAAGCGATAGAAAAAGGATTACACGAAACTAACTCCTCCAATGTTGTTGGAGGTACATACAGCCACTGACAATACATGTATATGCTGCCCTAAACCTCTGCCAGCACCCTAAACCAATGCCAGCATCTCCTCCTCCAAGGTACAGTAAATGTAAATATTTCTTATTTATAAAGTGAAATATTTCTTATTTATAAATTATGTACATTGTTTCAGTGTGAATAGTAGTGGTGACCTCTGCTGCCGCCAACACCACCACTATGTGTACGGCTTATGGTCAGTGGCCTTTATAAACCCAACAACACTACCACCAGTCCTCATACGTATTTTATTCATTCTACAGTACATATATATCATGTTTCTATGTTAATATTGTTTATTATGTCATATTAGATGAATTGTGATAGATAAATAAGCCATAGAGCTGATATTAAGTGTCATACTGAAGCATTTTGTCCTGTCTCCAAACAATAACCTCGACAGGGGTCCAGTGACTCTCAAGCTGGTCCTAGTGGCATTAAAAGACAAAGATGGGAAGTAACCTCAGATAAGGACTTGTTACCTAAAGTCTTTATGGAAGGGGATTCCCCTTCCCAACAATAAGTCCTCCCTCTCTCCTCCTCCCTATCTTCCAGATGCCAACAAAAGTCTTCAATAAAGGTACGTAAATGGGATTTTAAATGTTTATTTATCTACTGTATTATTCATTTAAGTACTACGTATATGTATTTATATTTGTTGTGTGTATGTAAAATTATAGTTATTCTTTAAAAAATGTATTTTTTGTGAATATTTTTGTGGGTCGGGAATGGATTAATTGGATTTACATTATTTCTTATGGGAAATATTGCTTTGACTTTTGGCCGCTCTGAGTTTAGGCCAAGCTTCTGGAACGGATTATGGCCGAAACTCGGGGTTCCACTGTAGTCTTAATGTAGGGCAAAAGGTGAGTAGTATTTACTGTAAGAAGTCAGGTGTGGTAGCCCTCCTGGCCACCCCAACCACACATAATATACTACAATGCAGCACCCTAGTGATAAAATGCATAGTCTTAATGTAGGGTGAGAGGTGAAAAGTATTTATTTGTAGAAAGTTGTATGGGAGGTATTGCATCCCGCCTGGCCACCCCACTTACTACGACATTTAAAGCACCTTAGAGCGATAAAATGCATATTTTCAACGAAAACCGAGGGTCCACTGTACTACAGTACACTCATCACTTACCTTAAAATATTTGTAGTCTTAATGTAGGGTGAGGTGAGTAAGCGAGATAAAAACGAATAAACGAGAGAACGAGTAAGATGACAGAGCCGCAGAGTACTTATGTAAACAAACTGTCTGGTTATAGTTGATATACATTCATATAACCACCTTACATTGAGTACAAGTTGTCTCCACAGTTGTACAGTAGAATAAATAAAGACCAACACTTCCATTCTCATGTAATTTTTAGAAGGAATGATGCTCTGACAAATTATTATTATTATTACTATTACAAGTTGTTATTATTATTACAAATTATTATTACGTTATTATTATTATAATCATAATAAAAAAGAAGCGCTAAACCCACAAGGGTCATGAATAGCTATAGATTGAGTGAAGGCATACGAAAGGAATAAATTTCTAGTTAAGTTACTGGCGTTCGACTAGAGAAAACTTAATTCTTCCGACCCTCCCACCAACCGCTTAGTAAATAAATCTCATAGTTATGTCAATTTTTATACTGTGGGTGTATGTATCATGTTTATATGTTATGCAGCATGTTTATTACATAATTTTGAAAAAAAATATCATAGATTGATTAATGGAAATGTCTATATTAACGTAATATACAACATTTAATGTGCCCAAGAGATTATATGGTGTCAAGAGTATAGAGACTTAGTGATTTTAATGTGTACCTGCACGCCAGAACAGTGTAAGTATATTTAGGTACAGGTACACATAAGTATAATTATCAGAGTATATATATAAAATACACAATAACTTTAAAACACTTGAAATTTTGGAAACTTTCCAGACATAATAGATATGTGCTCACGGAGAATATAAACAAACCAGGTGGGGCTCGCCATATAGCAAATTTTGGTCATTTCTAGATCTTTACAGGCAGTCTTTGAAGGCAGCACCAGGGCCGTCGGCACCACCTGAAACACTACTTTGCATCACTGAGTTTGCCCTGCTTGCCCTGATCTGTATTTGTTTCATTCCCTGTTACTGTGCAGTTGTATACCTGGCACACCCATATTACATTGCATATGTGCTTCCTTTCTCCTGGTTACACTGTATGAGAATGTTTCTGATAACCCTGTGTTATATCATGCTGCTCTATTTAGTACCTCATATTTCTTCACTATCCCATCTTTTGATTAAAACTGAATTTTTTTCCAAAAAGGACATTTTTTAATGTTTGTTATTTACTACATATGTAATACGTTCCCACCATCTTCTGGCTGTCATGTAGACTCAAAATCCCTTCCCTGATTTAATATCATTGCTGGTTGAGGTAGAAATACTGGCACATGACAGCACAGGTAGCACCATACCCCCCCCCCCTCTCCTGCATTTGCTAGATTAGTTAAGAAAACTGAAGAGCTTCTTTCACTTTACATGTTCATTAACACAGTTTCCTGATTCTAGTGCTTCTCTATTATGTTGACAATATACAATGTGTTTTACAGCCAGTTACAAAATTACTGTTTACAGATAGTAATGGGGAAAAAAAAAAAGACAGAATTTGGAGTGACCAAGAGCCTTGGATCAAAATGTTTCCAATAAAATGTCCTAGTGTCTGCATCTGTCTTATTCCAACTATCCAGAATATGTTAGAAGCATTTACTGGAGCTGCCATGGATTGAACTTTATTTTTGTATATTACTGTACTATACAAGGAATTCCACTAGTATGGAACAAATATTTTCTCTCCAGAATTCATAACTGGAATTTACTTATATATGAAAATTCATATTTGGCTTGTACTTCAAGATGTATATTTGTAGCATTTGCATATCTATTTCATTGGTAATTAAGGGTTTACAAATATATACATTTTTATTTGTATTCGATTTATATATTTTGTATTGTACAATACTTAACTAAATCTGAGGTTGAATTTGTATGTATTTGCCCCACCCATGAAACAGACTTGTACATGTTGGACTGTTGTGGGTCTTATCCTATGGGTGTATTAGTGTTATACTCAAAAATATGCACTAACCCTGAATGGGTCATATAGTGTTGCATGGGAGAGGGCAAGGATCAATGGATTTATCTTTCTACTTTTGCATCTTGTTCAGAAGTCAGGCTTTTCTGTTAATCATTGACTGTCTGCCTAAGTTAATAACATTCCAAGGTTAATAATACGTTGTGAACTTTGACCAAGACAAGTATGATCACATCTGTTGTTTCATCATCAAACAGCTGGTCATCAAGTGTATACATAACACACTTAATATATGCTTTACTTATGCTTAATATATGCACCACATATACTGTTTTCTTAACAGCTGGTGATGTACCAACACTGCGTACTAGCAGCAACGTTATTTTTGAGCGTAGTTGACTAGCCTTGAGAAGGTGACTGAGGAATTATCTTGCGCAGATAAATACTCCATATGGTCTCTCTTTACTACTTTACTGCTCAAACTTGCATGTTTTTTTTTTTTACGATTTGTATGTGTGAGAATGTTTATGCTTATATTAAGAGATACTCACAAATAAATAGCTGCCGTTGGGCACAGGCGCCGCCGGCGGGTACCCGTTAGGGTAGCCGTTCGGGAACATGACTTAAGTTTCAGGACAAGATTGTTGATGGTAATGACTATACAAGAATAATTTGCGCGAACAAGTCTTCCAGTGCAGGGCCATATGTTTGGCTACTGATCACACATGGTTTTCCAGTCACTTTCCCGAACACTCACGTACACTCAACCTTAAATCCTCGTCTGAGATAGACGCAATATTAGAGCCTCAAGACTCACTTCAGTGAGATATAAGACAAGTAGAGGCTCACAGAGCTTGCTAGAAGTGTATGTGGTGACGAGTGATGATGTTAACAATACGATAACTTAAGAGAGGGAGACTATTACAGCTTCACAAGACTTATGTATGCACATGTGGCAAGCTGGTAGCGGCGCCTCCCGCTAGATGTCTCCATCCCGCCCGTCACGTGACGCCACACGTCACTCCCCGCCAATCTTAAACATTATCACTAATAACACTCCCATCTACTCACTAATCTTGCCTCCCTTTACTGCAAATATATTTTTAATTATACTCTCAAATAATAAATATATGAGAATGAAAACAAAACTCTGAGATGGAATTTTTATGCGGGATGAGGGACTTGTTCGACCTTGGTAAGGTTGAGGCAGCTGCCACCGCCTCCAACCCGACCTTCCACTCGGTCAGGCTGCCACACTCACCTCAGCTACTCTGGCCCAAGAGCTGCATTACATAAATGCAACCTAGATATTGTTTTCAAGTACAATTCAACAATGTGCACCAAAACACAACTGTGTCATTATTCCCTAACACACTAGAATTAAACGTATATTACTAGATACAATGTTGTGATTCATAAATATTTTTTCGCAATAGTCTTAACAGCACAGATGTTATGGGCACAACAAAAAAAAAAAATTATGTAGATTTAGCCTAGGATGACCCAATAAAGTCAATCTAATATTCCTTCGGATTCCTATCATTATATACGCATTGTACTCATATCTAATACTCAAAACTTGAATAGCTTCAAAAAATCTGAAGTTCTTCATACATACATAATAATAATATCTTTATTTACTACATGTTAGAGGTATACAGGCCTAGCTGACATCAATAGCATACTACTATATAAAAAGTCGTTAGTTATGCAGGGCATTTCGGGTAAATTAAGAACATAAGAAAGGAGGAACACTGCAGCAGGCCTGTTGGCCCATACTAGGCACGTCCTTCACATTCCATCCCACTAACAGAATATTTGTTCAACCCAATCTTCAATGATACCCAAGAAATAACCTTTGATAATTCCATTCACTCATGTGCAATTCCCACTCAAATCCAACCCCTCTCACTCATGAATTTATCCAACCTAAATTTGAAACTACCCAAAGTCCTTGCTTCAATAACCCTACTAGGCAGACTGTTCCACTCATCAACTACCCTATTTCCAAACCAATACTTTCCTATATCCTTTCTAAATCTAAACTTATCTAATCTGAATCCATTATTGCAGGTTTCTCTTGGTGAGATATTCTCAAGACCTTATATATATCCCCTTTGTTAATACCCATTTTCCATTTTATACCTCGATCATATATATATATATATATATATATATATATATATATATATATATATATATAAAATTATATAAATATATATATATATATAAATATATATATATAAATATATATAAATATAATATATATAAATATAAATATATATATATAAATATATATATATATAAATATATATAAATATATATATATATATATATATAAATATATATATATAAATATAAATATATATATATATAAATATATATATAATATATATAAATATATATATAAAAATATATATAAATATATAATATATATAAATATATAAAATAAATACTATATATATATAAATATATATATAAATATATATAAATATATATATAAATATATATATATAAATATATAAATATATATAAATATATAAATATAAAAATATATAAATATATATAAATATATAAATATAAATATATAAATATATATAAATATATAAATATATATAAATATATAAAATATATATAAATATATATATAATATATATATAAATATATATAAATATATATATATATATATATATATATAAATATATATATATATATATATATATATATATATATAAATATTTTATATATATATAAATATATATATATATATAAATATATATATATATATAAATATATATATATATATATAAATATATATATATATATATATATAATATATATATATATATATATATATAAATATATATAAATATATAAATATATATAAATATATATATAAATGCAAAAGATCACAGTAAACAGGTGATTTCAAATATGCAAGAAAACCACTATGAAAAATAAGAAGAATTCCAAGCTTTCGTGACTACTCACATTATCAAGGAACTATAACAGGAAACATGACAAGAAGCATATAAGGGCGAGACTACACCTCACAGTCACATCACACTAACAAAGACTACACCTCACAGTACGCGTACATCAGACTCTGTGAAGAGGGAAAAAAAGAAAGGACTGAAACTCTTCCCAAGAATTAAGATTAGTCCAATTTATCATTAAATGCTTCCCTAATTTTATTAATTATAAATGAATCAATTTATATAAACCAAAGAAATATTCATATTATTTTCAAAACTGCTTTTAATGAAACATGATTATATTATATTTCTCTCAACCATGGACTTGCTTGATACAACCTTCTCAGCATTTTGAAAATCAATTGGATGGTTAAAATCTCTCACATGAATAAATAGAGCATTAGAATCTTTTCCAGTTCTAATGCTATATTTATGTTGTTTGAATCTTAGTTCAAGACTTTTACCAGTTTGACCATAATAAACTTTATCGCATATTTTACAGGGAATCTTATAGACACATCCGTCAGCATTTTTGGGGGAATTTTTATCAAGTCTTTTACTGTATCAAGATTTTTAAATACAACTTTGATATTAAAATTCTTAAGAAAGGAAGGCATATCAACCAAGTTTTCATGGTAAGGGAGAACCAACATATTTTTGGTTGAATAAGGTTGGTTGTCCCTTTTTGGATTGTAAAAAGTATTCCTAGCTATTTTAAAAGATTTATCAATTATGTTTCTTGGGTATTTTAAATCATTAGCTATTTCATAAATTTTAGAGATTTCTTCATCTATGAACTCTGGACTACAAATACGTAAAGCTCTCAAAAACATTGAAAAAAAAACCGACACTTTAACTCTATCTTGATGTGAAGAGTAATAGTGTACATAGGAACAATTATTTGTAGGTTTTCTGTAAATTTTAAATTTAAAATCAATGTTACCCTTAATAATAAAAACATCTAGGAAGGGCAATGAGTTATTTACTTCGAATTCAACAGTAAAATTTATAGAATGAGCTAAGCTATTTAATTTAACAAGGAAATGGTTTATATCTACATTCTTAGGCATAAGGCACAAAATATCATCAACATATCTATACCACTTAGCTCTATTGGGAAGGATAGTGTTAAGCAATCTTGTTTCGAAAAATTCCATATATAAGTTACTAAGAACAGGTGAAAGAGGATTTCCCATTCCCATACCAAACTTCTGAGTGTAAAACTCATCATTAAATACAAATTTTGCATCAACAATACAAAGTTTAATAAGTTTAATGATAGTAGGAACTGGCAATGGTAAATCATAATTAACCAATTCTTCAGATAAGAAACTTAGTAAATCATCAACTGGAACTTTTGTATACAAGGAGGTAACATCAAAACTAACCATATTGAAATCATCAAAAACAAACTACAAAGAAAATTAAATAATTTAATTGAAAATAGTGATTGGACAAAGCACGCTAATAACAATTTTGTAATTAACTTATTATAACTTATTATAACAAGCGCAATTTAATTTAGCCTAATCCAACTAAATATATTTTAGATACGTTTATAATAATTTAATAATAAACAAACACAATGAAATATATTTTGTTATGTTCAGAATGATTTTGGCGAAATTATTGCATACACAAATTTTCACTTGTCTTATATGGCAAGTGAGCGTTGCTATTTAAGCCAAAATCGCAAGTTTTACCTAATCGGCACGACATACGTATATATATATATATATATATATATATATATATATATATATATATATATATATATATATATGTCGTCGATTAGGTAAACTGGATTTTGGCTTAAATAGCAACACTCATCTTGCCATATAAGACAATCGAAAATTTGTGTATGCAAATTTCACAAAATCATTCTAAACCTAACGAAAAAATATATTTCATTGTGTTGTTTATTATTAAATTATTGTTAACGTATCTAAAATATATTTAGTGTGGTTAGGCTTAATGAAATTGTGCTTGTTGTAATAAGGTTAGGTAGGTTTTCAAAGTTTCTCTTGGTTCAAAATTATATTTTTTTACATTGACATAAATGAAAAAAATATATCTTTAAACGTATAAGAGAAATTTTTAGAAAGGACTTAATTTTAAATGAGTTCTTGCTAATTGACCAGTTTTACCTAATCGGCACGACATATTCGGATTGGTGTTGCTCTTCGCCTAGCCGCCCCCATACTCACCGAACATAGGTGTATTTGCGGCAGGGCGACGGCTGATCAATTCGGACTTCATGGTCTAGTGTGTCACACATCAGAAGGGAAGTATGCTAGACATGAGGAGGTTAATGACATCATAAAGAGAAGCCTCGCCACAGCCCGTTGCCCAGCTCAACGGGAACCCCAAGTGCAGAGGTCTGATGGAAGTCAAAAGCGTCCTGATGGAGCCACCATGCTACCCTGGAAGGATGGTAAGCAGATTGCTTGGGACTACACCTGTGCTGCCACATTGGCAGACACCTACCTGCCACACTCCTTAGCCGAAGGGGTGGAGCTGCCAGCCACAGGGAGACCCAGAAGACCCGCAAATATGAAGACCTTCCTCTTGCTATAACTTCATCCCAATAGGGTCGGAGACCCATGGAGCATGGGGCAAGTGTGCTCTAAAGTTTCTCAAGGAGCTGGGTGGAAAACTCATCATAGAAACCAAGGACCACAGGGCGACCAGCTTCCTCTTTCAGAGACTCAGTGTTGCGATCCAGAGGGAAATGCCTGCAGTATTCTGGGCACGCGGCCCACTGCCGGGGAGTTGGACGAAGTATTTGACATGTAGCTCTGAGTTGTTATCTATGTTGTTTTACTCCCAATTGTATTTTTGTCTTGAAATAAAGTTTGTAAAAAAAAAAAAGATGGGGTGGTAGGGAAGTGGAATATTCAAATGGCTTCAGAAAGAAATCTAAATATTCTTCCTTGAAGTCTTTTTATCCACTTCTCCGAGGCAATGGGTCCCACAATTGACACCAGAGGTGGACCCCATCCTATATATATATATATATATATATATATATATATATATATATATATATATATATATATATATATATTGTCGTGCCGATTAGGTAGTTAGTTCAGACTTCAGGTAAGGACCCACTAGGGGCGAGGGGGAAGTGGGGACAGAAGAAGAATAGCCGGTGAGAGGAAGAGCTGAAGTAGAAGAGAAAGAGTCAGGACTAAACCCAACAGTCTAACTACTTGTATATATGATTAGGTAAAACTTGCGATTTTGGCTTAAATAGCAACGCTCACCTTGCCATATAAGACAAGTGAAAATTTGTGTATGCAATAATTTCGCCAAAATCATTCTAAACATAACGAAAAAATATATTTCATTGTGTTTGTTTATTATTAAATTAATGTTAACGTATCTAAAATATATTTAGTTGGGTTAGGCTAAAATAAATTGCGCTTGTTGTAATAAGGTTAGGTAGGTTTTCAAAGTTTCTCTTGGTACAAAATTATAAATTCTTACATTAACATAAATGAAAAAAAAATCTTTAAACGTATAAGAGAAAATTTTATAAAGGACTTAATTTTAGATGAGTTCTTGCTAATTGACCAGTTTTACCTAATCGGCACGACATATATATATACAGTGGACCCTCGGTTAACGAATACCCGGAAATCGTGCAATTATGTAAGTATAATTTTGTAAGTTCTTGTGGAAGTGTATTTTTGGGGGTCTGAAATAGACTAACCTACGTGAAATTTTTCCTTAAGGGAGTAAATTCGTTCAGTAATGGCACTTGAGCAGACTTCAGGAGTGAAGTTTTTACGAAACTCGGGGTCCACTGTATTATATATATATATATATATATATATATATATATATATATATATATATATATATATATATATATATATATATATATAAGAGAGAGAGAGAGAGAGAGAGAGAGTAAGGCTTTCGATAGAGTTCCACATCAGAGGCTATTGAGGAAACTTAAGGCACACGGAATAAGAGGAGAATTTTTTTCCTGGGTAGAGGCATGGTTGACAAATAGGCAGCAGAGAGCTTGCATAAATGGGGAGAAATCAGAATGGGGGCACGTCACAAGCAGTGTTCCACAGGGGTCAGTGTTGGGCCCCTTGTTGTTCACGGTTTACATAGGCGACATAGATGGGGGAATAAATAGCGATATAAGCAAATTTGCTGATGACACCAAAATAGGCCGTCCAATTCTTTCTAATAAGAACATTAGAGCACTCCAGGATGATTTGAATAGACTGATGCAGTGGTCGGAGAAGTGGCAGATGCAGTTTAATATAGACAAATGCAAAGTTCTAAATGTTGGACAGGAAAATTACCATGCCACATATAAACTTAATAATGTAGATCTAAATATTACTGATTGCGAAAAGGATTTAGGAGCTCTGGTTAGCAGTAATCTGAAACCAAGACAAGAGTGCATAAGTGTTCGCAATAAAGCTAATAGAATCCTTGGCTTCATATCAAGAAGCATAAATAATAGAAGTCCTCAGGTTGTTCTTTAACTCTGTATATCTTTGGTTAGGCCTCATTTAGATTATGCTGCACAGTTCTGGTCACCGTATTACAGAATGGATATAAATGCACTGGAAAACGTACAGAGGAGGATGACAAAGTTGATCCCATGAATCAGAAATCTTCCCTATGAGGATAGACTGAATCTGCACTCTCTAGAGAGGCGTAGAATTAGGGGGGATTTGATTCAGGTGCATAAATGGAAAACAGGAATAAATATAGGGGATGTTAATAGAGTGCAGAAAATATTCAGCCAAGACAGAACTCGCAGCAATGGTTTCAAGTTGGAAAAATATAGATTCAGGAAGGATATAGGAAAGCACTGGTTTGGTAATAGAGTTGTGGATGAGTGGAACAAACTCCCGAGTACCGTCATATAAGCTAAAACGTTGTGTAGTTTTAAAAATAGGTTAGATAAATACATGAGTGGGTGTGGGTGGGTGTGAGTTGGACCTGACTAGCTTGTGTTAGTGGGTCTTATGCCATGCTTCTTCTTTAAGCGGAAGTGACCTGACTAGGTGGTCATTGGTCTAAGCCAGGGAGTGACGTGGACCTGCCTCGCATGGGTCAGTAGGCCTGATGCAGTGTTCCTTCTTTCTTATGTTCTTTTGCCTGTGTAGTCCCCCCTTTTGTAGTTTGGGTTTTCCAATCCTATTCCTGCTACCTTCTCCACCTGTAGCTCAACTACGTAATCAAAGCTCAGAACCACATGATCACTAGCTCCAAGGGGCCTTTTGTACTTGATATCTTCTATGTCCGAACTACCCAAGGTGAATACTAGGTCCAGTCTTGCTGGATGATCCTCACCTCTCTCTCTGGTAGTGTCTCTAACATGTTGATACATGAAGTTTTCCAGTACCACGTCCATTATCGTGACTCTCCATGTTTCGGGACCCCCATGGGGCTCCAGGTTTTTCCAGTCAATCTCCTTGTGATTGAAATCACCCATAACTAGTAACTTTGCTCTCCCCATGTGAGCTCTTCTGGCCACCTCGGCTAGTGTGTCTACCATTGCTCTGTTGCTCTCTTCATATTTTTCTCTTGGCCTCCTGCAGTTCTGTGGCAGGTTGTACATTACTGCAATTACCACCTTATGTCCCTCAGATTGGATTGTTCCTACTATGTAGTCCCTTTCGCCCATTCCATCCATTTCTGCCATTTCCTCGAATCCCCATCGGTTTTTAATGCTCCCTCTATCTTTCCTCAGGATTTGATAACTTGGTGGAAAGATTGCATCTGTTATCATCCTGGTGACTTTCGTTTCTGTGAGTGCTATTATGTCTGGGGATGTCTCCTTTATTCTTTCATGCCACTCCTCACATTTATTTGTTATTCCATCTGCATTTGTATACCAAACCTTCAACTTCTTTTCTAGAACTGTGGTCTGAGGGGTAAGTTGGGGTTGGGGAAGTGGGAGACCTGATGAGGAACTATGGGTGGTTACTCTGGAGATGGAGTTTGTAATGAGGTGGGAGGGGGCATTGGGCATGGTATGCATATTTTGTGTTAGAATGTTTGGTTGCATTGGGGTTGTTCTGATTGCGAGGTTTCTGTAGGTGTTTGAGAAGGAGGTTGTATTTGATCTTTCTCCTGAGTCTGGGTTCTCCTGTCCATCTCCATCTTCATCTCTTTTTCCTCCTTTCGTCTTTGTACCCTCTCTTTCAGTTTCTGCCTTTCTTCTCGTGTTCTGTCGCAGTCGATATATACCCTCCGGTACTCCAACATGTCCCTTAGTCTTGCTTTCTCCTCCAGGATCCTGTTTCAAGCCGCTTTTGCCTTGAAAATCATTTTGACTGGCCGGTGTCTTTCTTTTGCATACCCCCTATTCTCATAAAATTTGCCAGCTGGGTCATGTCATCTTCTCCTGTCACTTTCATGATGCTTTCAATGGGGTTTTTTGCCCTTGTTTTCTTGCATCATAAGTTTCCCCTTCAACTTCCTGGAGCCCATAAACAAAGACTGACCTCTCTCTTACATTCTCCACTGCATATCCCTATGCAGTGATTTAGTTGCCTCCATTGCAGCTTTCCTTTCTTCAATCTCTTCACTATCTTTTGTTCCTAGGCCCAGTGATCTGTCATTTTCCCTTCTCAGCTTTCCCTGGGCACTGCTGTGGTCTGTTAGGGCCTTTACGTTTAGCTTAGCTCTTTCATTTCCTACAGTTCCCTCGATCTTTCCTGATGTGATCCTCTTTTTTTCTTGGGATCCCCAATGGCCTGATAGGGCCTCTGCATACAATTTCACTCCTTCGTTTCCTACAGTCCCCTCGTTTGTGACTGAGGTAGCAATTTATGATGTCATGCCCACATTGTTTCAGATTTTTTAGTTCCTCTTCTAATCTCTGAATCTTAGCCTCTGCTGCTGTGACTTGCATCTCCCACTTACTGCTCTCAGCAACTATCCTCTCCTTCATTTTCATGCTAAGCTCTTCTAGCTGCCTTCCCCACTCATGTTCCCTTTTCATGAGCTCTGATACCCAATCTTCCTATGCAGACTCTTCCTCCAGTCCCTTGTTTTTCCGTCCTGCTTTCTGGCAACCCATTTTTTTTGGTTGCCACAGAATGAAAAACTATGTATTTCTGTGTGTTTGTTTGTGGTGTGTTTGTCTAAGTGTCTGTGTGTGGGGGGGCAGAGGGAGGGAGAGGAGGAAGCTGTAGACAGTGGTGAATGTGAGAGAGTAGGGAAGGGGAAAGAGGGGGGAATATGGGGAGAGAGAAGAGGAGGAAGAAGCAAAGGGGGAGAAAGAATGGGAGAGGGGGAAAGAGGGAGATGAGGGGATAGAAGGAGGAGGGCGAGAGAGAGTGGGGGGATCAGGGGAGGGAGTGGGAGAATGGTGGGGGAGGGTGCAGGGAAGAAAGTGTGTTGGTCTGTATATGTGTGAGAATTGTGTGTGGTCTACGTGTGGGTGTGAACGTGTGTGTGTACTCACCTATTTGTACTCACCTATTTGTGGTTGCAGGGGTCTAGTCATAGCTCCTGGCCCCGCCTGTTCACTGATTGCTACTAGGTCCTCTCTCTCCCTGCTCCATGAGCTTTATCAAACTTCGTCTTAAAACTATGTATGGTTCCTGCCTCCACTACGTCGCTTTCTAGGATATTCCACTTCCTGACAACTCTATGACTGAAGAAATACTTCCTAACATCTCTTTGACTCATAGGAGTCTTCAATTTCCAATTGTGACCCCTTGTTTCTGTGTCCCCTCTCTGGAACATCTTGTCTCTGTCCACCTTATCTATTCCTCGCAGTATTTTATATGTCGTTATCATGTCTCCCCTAACCCTTCTGTCCTCTAGTGTCGTCAGGCCGATTTCCCTTAACCTTTCTTCGTAGGACAATCCCCTTAACTCTGGGACTAGTCTTGTTGCAAACCTTTGCACTTTCTCTAGTTTCTTGACGTGCTTGACCAGGTGTGGGTTCCAAACTGGTGCTGCATACTCCAGTATGGGCCTGACGTATATGGTGTACAGAGTCTTGAATGATTCCTTAGTGAGGTATTGGAACGCTATTCTTAGGTTTGCCAGCCGCCCGTATGCTGCAGCAGTTATCTGATTGATGTGTGCCTCAGGAGATGTGCTCGGTATTATACTCACCCCAAGATTTTTTTCCTTGAGTGAGGTTTGCAGTCTTTGGCCACCTAGACAATACTCTGTCTGCAGTCTTCTTTGCCCTTCCCCGATCTTCATGACTTTACATTTGGCAGGGTTAAATTCAAGGAGCCAGTTACTGGACCAGGCTTGTAGCCTGTCCAGGTCTCTTTGTAGCCCTGCCTGATCCTCAACTGATTTAATTCTTCTCATTAACTTCACATCATCTGCAAACAGGGACACTTCTGAGTCTATCTCTTCCGTTATGTCATTCACATATACCAAAAACAGTACCGGTCCCAGGACTGACCCTTGTGGAACGCCACTCGTCACAGGTGCCCACTCTGACACCTCGTCATGTACCATGACTCGTTGTTGCCTCCCTGTCAGATATTCTCGGATCCATTGCAGTGCCTTTCCTGTTACGTGTGCCTGATCCTCTAGCTTTTGCATTAACCTCTTGTGAGGAACTGTGTCGAACGCCTTCTTGCAGTCCAAGAAAATGCAGTCTATCCACCCCTCTCTCTCGTGTCTTACTTCAGTTACCTTGTCATAAAACTCCAGTAGGTTTGTGACACAGGATTTTCCTCCCCTGAAACCGTGCTGGTTGTCGTTTATAAGCTTGTGTCTTTCTAGGTGCTCCACCACTCTCCTCCTGATGATCTTCTCCATGACTTTGCATACTATACACGTCAGTGACACATGTCTGTAGTTTAATGCCTCGTGTCTGTCTCCTTTTTTAAAAATTGGGACTACATTTGCCATCTTCCACGCCTCAAGTAGTTGCCCAGTTTCAATGGATGTGTTGAAGATTTTTGTTAGTGGCACACACAACATCTCTGCTCCCTCTCTAAGGACCCATGGAGAAATGTTGTCCGGTCCCACCGCTTTTGAGGTATCGAGTTCACATAGCAGCTTCTTCACCTCCTCGGTTGTGTGTATTTCATCCAGCACTTGTTGGTATACCTCCCCATTCTGAATTCCTGGAGTCTTTCCTGTCTCCTCTGTAAATACTTCTTTAAATCTCATGTTGAGCTCCTCACATACCTCTTGGTCGTTTCTTGTGAACTCCCCACCTTCGTTTCTTGTCGATATATAATATAACCTATTCACTGTATTTCTTTCACTGGTCACACATTTATTTCACTTTATTATCTTTGTTGGGTGACACATGTGGCACCATCACCGGTGCCACACTAAGCCTGCCTTCTCTGACTTGCGCCACCAAATATCACTTTCTAGCTCACTTAAAAAATTGTGGCTCTCACCACACTTATGTGGCTCAGGGCAACTTGTAAATCGCTTCAAGGATTGTTCACTACCCTGACACACTTAATGACGCCTGCAGAATCCTTGAGTACCCCTCAAAAACACTTATATTCGTGGAGCACTAAAGTTGTGACTCGCACACGCAGTGTGTGTGTGAGTGTTAGTTACCATTTTGTCCAAGGCACATGTCGATTAGACACTAGGCCTGTTGTATATGTGTGTGTGTGTGTGTGTGTGTCTGTGTGTCTGTACTCACCTAGTTGTACTCACCTAATTGTGGTTGCAGGGGTCGATTCATAGCTCCTGGTCCCGCCTCTTCACTGACCACTACTGGGTCACTCTCCTGCGCCATGAGCTTTATCATACATCTTCTTGAAGCGATGTATGGATCCTGCCTCCACTACATCACTTCCTAAACTATTCCACTTCCCGACCACTCTGTGACTGAATAAATACTTCCTAACATCCCTGTGATTCATCTGAGTCTTCAACTTCCAACTGTGACCCTTTGTTGCTGTGTCCCATCTCTGGAACATTCTGTCTCTGTCCACCTTGTCAATTCCTCTCAGTATTTTATATGTCGTTATCATGTCCCCCCTATCTCTCCTGAGTGCCAACAGGTCGATTTCCCATAACCTCTCCTCGATTTCCCATAAACTTCGAGACTAGTCTTGTTGCAAACCTTTGCACTTTCTCTAGTTTCTTTATGTGCTTAACTAGGTGTGGGTTATAAACTGGTGCTGCATACTCCAATATGGGCCTAACGTACACAGTGTACAGGGTTCTGAACGATTCCTTATTAAGATGTCGAAATGCTGTTCTTAGGTTTGCTAGGCGCCCGTATGCTGCAGCAGTTATTTGGTTGATGTGCGCATCAGGCGTTGTGCCTGGTGGTATACTCACCCCAAGATCTCTTTCTTTGAGTGAGGTTTGTAGTCTCTGGCCCCCTAAACTGTACTCCGTCTGCAGTCTTCTTTGCCCTTCCCAAATCCTCATGACTTTGCACTTGGTGGGGTTGAACTCCAGGAGAAAATTGCTGGACCAGGCCTGCAGCCTTTCCAGATCCCTTTGTAGTTCTGCCTGGTCCTCATGTGATTGAATTCTTCTCATCAATTTCACATCATCTGCAAACAGGGACACTTCGAAGTCTATTCCTTCCGTCATGTCGTTCACAAATAACAGAAACTGCACCGGTCCTAGGACTGACCCCTGAGGAACCCTACTCATAACAGGCGCCCACTCTGACACCTCGCCACGTACCATGACTCGCTGCTGTCTTCCTGACAGGTATTCCCTGATCCATTGGAGTGCCTTCCCTGTTGTCCCTGCCTGGTCCATCAGCTTTTGCACTAATATCTTGTGTGGAACTGTATCAAACGCCTTCTTACAGTCCAAGAAAATGCAATCTACCCACCCCTCTCTGTCTTGTCTTACTGCTGTCACCCTGTCATAGAACGCCAGTAGTCCACCACTCTTCTCCTGATAATCTTCTCCATGACTTTGCATACTATACATGTCAGTGACTCTGGTCTGTAGTTTAGTGCTTCATGTCTGTCTCCTTTTTTAAAAATTGGGACTACATTTGCTGTCTTCCATACCTCAGGTAATCTTCCTGTTTCGATAGATGTGTTGAATATTGGTGTTAGGGGTACACATAGCGCCTCTTCTTCCTCTCTCAGAACCCATGGAGAGATGTGATCCGGCCCCATCACCTTTGAGGTATCTACCTCACTCAGCAGCCTCTTCACTTCTTCCTCGGTTGCATATATTGTGTCCAACAATTAGTGGTGTTCCCCACCTCTCTGTCTTTCTGGAGTCCATTCTGTCTCCTCAGTGAACACTTCTTTGAATCTCATGTTGAGTTCCTCACACACTTCGCGGTCATTTCTTGTGATCTCTCCTTCCTTCTTTAGCCTGATCACCTGATCCTTGACTGTTCTTTTGCTCCTGATGTGGCTGTACAACAGTTTCGGGTCAGATTTGGCTTTCTCTGCTATGTCATTTTATTTCTGTCGTTGGGCCTCCCTTCTTACCTGTGCATATTCATTCCTGCCTCTAGGACTGCTCTCCTTATTCTCCTGGGTCCTTTGCCTTCTATACTTCTTCCATTCCCTAGCACACTTGGTTTTGGTTTCCATGCACCTTTGGGTGAACCACGGGCTCATCCTGGCTTTTTCATTATTTCTGTTACCCTTGGGTACAAACCTCTCCTTAGCTTCCTTGCATATTGTTGTCACTTATTCCATCATTTCGTTTACTGACTTCCCTGCCAGTTCTCTGTCCCACTGAACCCCGTTTAGGCAGTTCTTTCTTGTAGTTTGGCTTCATTTGTCTGGCCTTTCTGCTTCCCCCTCCACTTGTAACTCTACTGTGTATTCGAAGCTTAAAACCACATGATCACTGGCCCCGAGGGGTCTTTCATATGTGATGTCAGCAATATCTGCACTACTCAAGGTGAATACTAGGTCCAGTCTCGCTGGTTCATCCTCTCCTCTCTCTCTGGTAGTGTCCCTTACGTGTTGGTACATGAAATTTTCCAGTATATCACCTCCATCATCTTAGCCCTCTACGTTTCTTGGCCCCCCATGCGGCTCCAAGTTCTCCCAATCGATTTCCTTGTGGTTGAAGTCACCCATGATTAGTAGCTTTGCTCTGCTCGCATGAGCCCTTCTGGCCACTTCAGCCAGTGTGTCAACCTACTCTCATCATACTCCTGCCTTGGCCTCCTGCTGTTCTGTGGTGGGTTACACATCACTGCAATTACCACTTTGGGACCTCCTCTGTCTCCTCTCTCCAGCTCATCAAAATCACATCGGTTTTTGATCAGCAGTGCCACTCCTCCTCCCCCTCTGTTTCCTCTGTCTTTCCTCAGGATCTGATATCCCGTTGGAAAGAATGCATCTGTTGTTGTGTGTGTGTGTGTGTGTGTGTGTGTGTGTGTGTGTGTGTGTGTGTGTGTGTGTGTGTGTGTGTGTGTGTGCTGTCTGTCTGTCTGTCTGTCTGTCTGTGTTTGTTTAAAATGGATCGTTTTTTTAAACTTCAGATTATTGTTAATTAAAACCACGGTCTACCTGGTCCAGGGAGACCATGGGGTCACTGTCTTGGTCCACGGAGTCACTGTCGTGGGCCACGGGGTCACTGTCGTGGGCCACGGGGTCACTGTCTTGGTCCACGGGGTCACTGTCTTGGTCCACGGGGTCACTGTCTTGATCCACTGGGTCACTGTCTTGGTCCACGGGTCACTGTCTTGGTCCACTGGGTCACTGTCTTGGTCCACGGATTCACTGTCTTGGTCCACGGGGTCACTGTCTTAGTCCACGGAGTCACTGTCTTGATCCACGGGGTCAGTGTATTGAGCCACGGAGTCAGTGTCTTGGGCCACGGAGTCACTGTTTTGGGAAACGGGGTCACTGTCTTGGTCCACGGAGTCACTGTCTTGATCCATGGGGGTCACTGTCTTGGGCCACTGGGTCACTGTCTTGCGCCACGGAGACACTGTACTTTGCCACGGGGGTCACAGTCTTGGGCCACTGAGTCACTGTCTTCGGCCACGGCGTCACTGTCTTCGGCCACGGGGTCACTGTTTTAGACCACTGCCTCAGTGTCTTGGGCCATGGGATGACTGTCTTGGTCTACGGGGTCACTGTCTTGGTCCATGGGGTTACTGTCTTGGGCCACGGGATCACTGTCTTGGGCCATGGGGTCAGTCTTGGGCCACGGGGTCACTGTTTTGGGTCACGGGTCACTGTCTTTGGCCACAGGATCACTGTCTTTGTCCACCGGGTCACTATCTTGGTCCACAGAGTCACTGTCTTGATCCACGGGGCCAGTGTATTGAGCCACAAGGTCAGTGTCTTGGGCCACGGAGTCACTGTATTGGGCCACGGGGTCACTGTCTTGGTTCACGGAGTCACTGTCTTGATCCACGGATGTCACTGTCTTGGGCCACAGGTTCACTGTCTTGGACCACGGGGTCACTGTCATGCGCCACGGAGTCACCGTCTTTTGCCACGGGAGACACTGTCTTGGGCCACGGAGTCACTGTCTTTGGCCATGGCGTCACTGTCTTGGACCACGGGGTCACTGTATTGGGCAACCGGGTCACTGTTTTGGGCCAAGGCGTCACTGTCTTGATCCACTAGGTCACTGTCTTGGTCCACGGGGGTCACTGTCTTGAGCTACTGGGTCAGTGTCTTTGTCCACTGGATCACTGTCTTGGGCCACTGAGTCACTTTCTTGGCCCACGGAGTCACTGACTTGGGTCACGTTGTAAGTGTCTTGGTCTACAGGGTCACTGTCTTGGAGCACGGGGTCAGTGTCTTGGTGCACGGATCACTGTCTTGGGCAACGGGGTCAGTGTCTTGGTCTACGGGATCAGTTGTTTAGGTCAAGGAGTGTCTTGGGCCACGGGGTCAGTGCCTTGGGTTACGTGGTCAGTGCGTTGTTCCACGGGGTCTTTTGCATTAAACCACGTGGTCAGTGTCTTGGACCCCGGGGTCAGTGTCTTGGACCAAGGGGTCAATGTCTTGGTCCACGGGATTAGTGTCTTGGGCCACGGGGTCAGTGTCTTAGGCCAAGGGGCTGTGGTCTGGGGCCAAATTATTAGCGGGAGAGTCGCAGTCGGAGAGATATTGAGTCGGTGTGAGATTAATGACCAAGAAGAACATGGCACCTACCCTGCCAAGGGAAGGGAGCGTTGGTAGGGGAGGTGTTGGTGGGGTAGGAGGGGATGATGGGGGAGGGGGCGTTGGTGGGGTAGAGGGCGTTTGTGGGGTTGGAGGTGTTGATGGGATGTTGATGGGGATAGTGTGTTGGTGGGGGGAGGAGACTGGACATTAGTGGGTAGGTGCGTTAGTGGAGAGGGGGCAGAGGTGGGAAAGGGGGTGTTAATAGGGTGGTTTATGGAGGGTAAAAAATGGGAAATTGTAAAGGGATGTCATGGACGTGGATGAGCCACAGGGACGTTGGTAAACATATAAGAACATAAGAAAGAAGGAATATTGCAGCAGGGGTACTGGCCCATGCTTAAGCCAATGACCCAACCAAGTCAGGTCAGGTCACATCCACTTAAGGAAGAAGCACGGCATCAGACTTACTAGCACAAGCTAGTCAGGTCCAACTCACACCCCCCAACACCCACTCATGTATTTATCTAACCTATTTTTAAAACTACACAACGTTTTAGCTTCTATGACGGTACTCAGGAGTGTGTTCCACTCATATGATATGAAGGCAACTTATGCACTGTTGCCTTGGCTTTAGATTACTGCTAACTAGAACTCCTAAATCCTTTTCGCAATCAGTAATATTAAGATCTACATTATTTAGTTTATATGTGGCATGGTTATTGTCCTTTCCAATATTTAGAACTTTGCATTTGTTTATATTAAACTACATTTGCCACTTCTCCGACCACTGCATCAGTCAATTCAAATACTCCTGGAGTGCTCTAATGTCCTCATTAGAATGAATTGGACGGCCTATTTTGATGTCATCAGCAAATTTGCTTATGTCGCTATTTATTCCCTCATCCTTATCGTTTACGTAAATTGTGAACAACAAGGGGCCCAACACTGACCCCTGTGGAACACCGCTTGTGACGTGCCCCCATTCTGATTTCTTCCCATTTATGCAAACTCTCTGCTGCCTATCTGTCAACCACGGCTCAATCCAGGAAAAAAATTCTCCTCTTATTCCGTGTGCCTTAATTTGCCTCAATAGTCTCTGATGTGAGACTCTATCAAAAGCCTTACTGAAGTCTATATACACAATATCATATTCATCTACCTCCTCAAATACCTTAATGAAAAAAGTTAATAAATTCGTAAGGCAGGAACGCCCTTTTGTAAAACTATGCTTAGATTCATTGATCAATTTATGTTTTTCAAGATGGCTACGAATTGCCTCGGCAATTATTAATTCCATAAATTTTCCCACTATGGAGGTAAGGCTTTTTGGATTATAGTTCGAAGCTAAGGACCTGTCACCTGCTTTGAAAATAATTTTCACATTTGCCATTTTCCACTTATCTGGCACTATGCCAGTTTTTAGTGATATGGTGAAAAAATTAGCAAAAGGTTTGCTAAGCTCCTAGGGGGCCAGAGACTGCAAACCTCAATCAAGAAAAAAGACCTTAGGGTGAGTATAACACCAGGTACATCTCCAGTCCCGGAGCTAAGGGGTATGTCCTACGAGGAGAGGTTAAGGGAAATTTACCTGACCACACTGGAGGACAGGAGAGATAGGGGGACATGATAACAACATATAAGATACTGAGAGGAATTGACAAAGTGGACAGAGACAGAATGTTCCAGAGATGGGGCCAGGAGCTATGACTCGACCCCTGCAACCACAACTAGGTGAGTACAACTAGGTGAGTAAACACACAATTGGCGCCTATAGTTCAACCCCACAAAGTGCAAAGTCATGAAGATTAGGGAAGGGCAAAGAAGACCGCAGACGGAGTAGTCTAGGGGGCCAGAGACTACAAACCTCACTCAAGGAAAAAGATCTTGGGGTGAGTATAACACCAGGCACATCTCCTGATGCGCACATCAACCAAATAACTGATGCAGCATATGGGCGTTTAGCTAACCTAAGAACAGCATTCCGACATCTTGATAAAGAATCGTTCAGGACCCTGTACACTGTGTACGTTAGGCCCATACTGGAGTATGCAGCACCAGTTTGGAACCCACACCTAGCCAAGCACGTGAAGAAGCTAGAGAAAGTGCAAAGGTTTGCAACAAGACTAGTCCCGGAGCTAAGGGGTATGTCCTACGAGGAGAGGTTAAGGAAAATCGACCTGACGACACTGAAGGACATGAGAGGTAGGGGGGACATGGTAACGACATATTAAATAGTGAGAGGAATCGACAAGATGGACAGAGACAGAATGTTCCAGAGATGGGACACAACAACAAGGGGACACAGTTGGAAGTTGAAGACTCAGATGAATCACAGGGATGTTAGGAAGTATTTCTTCAGTCACAGAGTAGTCGGGAAGTGGAATAGTTTGGGAAGCGATATAGTGGAGGCAGGATCCATTCATAGCTATAAGAAGAGGTATGATAAAGCTCATGGCGCAGGGAGAGTGACCCAGTAGCTGCCAGTGAAGAGGAGGGGCAGGAGCTGTGACTCGACCCCTGCAACTACAACTAGGTGAGTACACACACACACACACACACACACACACTCCTTGTAACGTAGTATGGAATCTGAGGAACTATGAAATATGACTATAAATTAAGAGACGGAAACATGCAATAAATTTTTCGACTTAGAGAGAGAGAGAGAGAGAGAGAGAGAGAGAGAGAGAGAGAGAGAGAGAGAGAGAGAGAGAGAGAGAGAGAGAGAGAGAGAGTGATAATCTTATTAAAATTACTCACTCAGCAAACGGATAGGCTTTGCACGATTTTAGAAAGAGATAGTCACCAGAAAGAAGGTAGAGGAAAGTGAAGAAGGAAGATGGATGAAAAAAAAAACTATAAAAAAGTTGAAAAGTAATAAAATGAAGAGGCGATTAAATAGAGGTGCGTCTTCGGTACAATTACTGCTACTACTGTAACTACTACCATTACTATTACTAGTACTACTACTTCTAATACTACTACTCCTTCTACTAATACTAATACTCCTGCTGCTGCTGTTACTACAACTACTGGTGGCAGTACCCCAAAATTACACAACCCAGTTCCCTATTCTTCTGTACAGTCGACCGCAGCTGCAGAGCTGCAGCGGCAGAGCTGCAGCGGCACATGTTTATAATGCAGTTACATCTTAGAGTTAAATAAATAAAGAGAATAAGAGGAGGCATTCATAAATTGTCACATGGAAACCAATTTCGCAATTCCTTTAATCAAATTTGCAAAAATGGGTCACCAATGCAACAGTCACTATCATCATCCGTCATTATCATCAGTCATTATCATCATCAGTCATTATCATCATCAGTCATTATCAGCATCAGTCATTATCATCATCAGTCATTATCATTATCATCCACCATCAACATTTCTGAACGGCATTAATATAAAGTTTGATGCCGTTCAGAAATGTTTTATAGTAATCACGGGAGTCACTAAACCCACAAGGGTCTTTTAGCTGCTGGAGAATGGGACGTATTCAGTTTCGGGAACATTCTAGGCACTCTCCTTGAGGGAGGACGTTGAAAAGAAAAGGGTCCCTTCAGGCTTACCGAGTATTTCCCTAGTTTGCTCATCGCAGTCTTGTTTTTCATGGGTAATATCTTGCACTGTCAAGCCTTTTACTCGTGTTGCAACAAAAATAATATAATAAGAAATGATAGATGAAGAAAATTTAAAAAATAATCAGTCTACCATTTAAAGGACTTTCCTCGGGTATTAATAATATTAATAATAATAATAATATTTCAATTAACCACATTATCTATAAATAATCATGTCAGTTAGTGTATTGGGTAATTAAAAAATCTTAGACAGTGTGACAGATGGATAAAATTTGTAACAAATATTGCCCATGGGATATATTTTCAGAAAAAAGGTGAAGGGCATTCATAATTTTCAAGATGGCGGTAAAATTCAAGATGGTTGCCTGTCAACGAAAACTTTTCCACAACAGAATGTACAGTTTGTTTTAATAACCAAAAATATTGCTATGTAGAAACAAGAAAAAAAAAACGAAGTTAGGACATTTTCATGATACAAACGCCGTGACATGACACCGATTCACTTAATTTAATACGTCACAGTTATATGTTAAACTTATAAATAAACATTGTTTTGCATGTATGTTGCAGGCATGCAATGTAAGCAAATATTAAAAGAAAAATCATGTCTAGCTCTATATTACTAGACACCTACTTCACATGAACAGCTATAAACTGATGAGCATTACAAACTTAATAATCTTCAGCAAGTGCACTTTACCAATGCATGACAGTTTTTTAAGCACATTTGTAAAGTTCCTTGCATTCTCTGGGTACTTGGTTCAGGTTAGTCCAGTGCACACTCCACATTCCCTCGTTGTTTTTTCTCCATTCCCAACTGCCTGGTGACTGCAGCATTGGCTTTTAATAAAGATATGGGCTGCATGGTATGCTGCTCTGTATGTAACACCCTGCAGTAGTTGCTCTTGCAGGCGGCAAGGCATCATTGTGCTTGTTCTTCCGCATAAACATTGCTTTACTTTCCTCATCAACATTTGTCAAAGAGATGATCTGTCATACAGTAGTGTACAAAATATCTCTAACATAACATTGGAAGACTGTTATGTCAGGGAAGACATTCCAGGTTTGACGGTAACATTGTTTACCTTTTCCATTGAAGGTAGAAACAGTGTCACAACCACTGGAGGAATGCAAGAAGAGGTGACCATTGCTTTTGAAGTTCCCATAGTTTTCACAAGATCATGGATATGCGACCGTCTTCTCTTCTTTGCACTTCCTAGTGCATTATTCTGTATTTGAAACAACTCAAACGATTTTAGCTGATTAAAAAAAGTGGACACTGCAATCTCAAAAAAAAAAAAAATCTGTGTCATTAAATAAAATGAAAGTAGTCATCACATGGTCTTTTTGAATTGCAAGTTTAAGATGTACAAATATTTCAGAATCAGCTTCTTCGTGTGTGAAAAGGATATTTTTTCTGCCGCACTGATTGCAGAGTTCTCATCTTGTGTTGCACACACTGCCTCACTGATTGCAGAGTTCTCATCATGTGTTGCACACACTGCCGCACTGATTGCAGAGTTATCATCTTGTGTTGCACACACTGTCGCACTGATTGCAGAGTTCTCATCTTGTGTTGCACACACTTGGCCACTGAACGTTTTTCAAACTATCGACTACCACTGAGAAAAGCTCGTTTATTTTGTTTTCATTATTTTGCAAGAAGTTGAGCCACTTAACACTTATTTGTACATTCCAGCTTCAATTACTTTTCTTCTGCTGTCTTTCCTTCTTAAAGCTCTAGTATACGCTTTAAGGCTGTCATGTTTGAACTAATCAAATAATACATCAGCTCTTTGGAGCTTCTTAGCTAGAACTGTGAGTTTTCCTTTGAATGAGATGAATACTTACTTTTGAAAAAATGTTTTCTGATGCAAAGGCGATATATTACTCAGTGGTAACTCAGAGGTTATTTTAGTCATATGCAATAGAAAGGCAGTATTGAGCAGGAACATTTTTTTGAGAAAATGTCAATATTAACGACACGAAAAAATTAGAGAAATACATAGAATTTTCTCGATAACCATATGTGAATCATCTTAATTAATAAACAGCATTTTAGAGAATCATGTAGATTCTAGTAAAGAAGCAAGATATTTTTTTTTCCAGATTTAGGCAAGCGAAAGCTAATTCGGAGCTGGAATAAATTAGTATCTTATTATCAGACATTTCCACATATGCAACAGCTTGCAACATAAAATGCTATCATAAGTGTTTTATTTTATGCACAGGACTGCATATGGCCGGCCCTCTGAATTACATAGACTTGTTAACGCGAGTCGGTTATCTTGAATATGGCGGCCATTTTTTGACCAACATTATTTTGCTCGAAAACTCACTGTGAATTTCTGATGTACCAAATTTGATGCTTCCGTCCTAATGTGTACGATTAGGCCTCTATATTTAATTACCAGGTACACTCAAATAACTCTCTGGGAGGAGAGCCAGGGATCAGGTGGGAGAGCCAGAGATCAGGTGGGAGAGGAAGTGTAGGAATATTGAACCAGGGGGATTGAGGAAAAGGGTGGGTAAGGAGGGGGAGGTAAGAATGGTAGACACACTAGGCCTCACGGACTGGTAGACACACTAGGCCTCACGGACTGGTAGACACACTAGTCCTCAAGGACTGGTAGAGACACTAGGCCTCACGGACTGGTATACACACTAGGCCTCAAGGACTGGTAGAGACACTAGACCTCACGAACCTGTAGACACACTAGGCCTCACGGACTAGTAGACACTACGCCTCAAGGACTGGTATACATACTAGGCCTCAAGGACTGGTATACACACTAGGCCTCATGGACTGGTATACACACTAGACCTCAAGGACTGGTATACACACTAGACCTCACGGACTGGTAGAGACACTAGACCTCAAGAACCTGTAGACACATTAGGCCTCACGGACTAGTAGACACTAGGCCTCATGGACTGGTAGAGACACTAGGCCTCAAGGACTGGCATACACACTAGGCCTCACGGACTGGTAGAGACACTAGACCTCACGAACCTGTAGACACATTAGGCCTCACGGACTAGTAGACACTAGGCCTCATGGACTGGTAGACACACTAGGCCACACGGACTGGTAGAGACACTAGGCCTCATGGACTGGTAAACCCATTATGCCTCACGGACTGGTAGAGACACTAGGCCTCACGGACTGGTAGACACATTAGGCCTCACGGACTGGTAGAGACACTAGGCCTCACGGACTGGTAGACACACTAGGCCTCATGGACTGGTAGACACATTAGGCCTCATGGACTGGTAGACACACTAGGCCTCACGGACTGGTAGACACATTAGGCCTCACGGACTGGTAGACACACTAGGCCTCACGGACTGGTAGACACATTAGGCCTCACGGACTGGTAGACACACTAGGCCTCACGGGCTGGTAGACACACTACGCCTCATGGACTGGTAGACACATTAGGCCTCACGGACTGGTAGACACACTAGGTCTCACGGACTGGTAGACACATTAGGCCTCACGGACTGGTAGAAACACTAGGCCTCACGGACTGGTAGACACACTAGGCGTCATGGACTGGTAGACACATTAGGCCTCATGGACTGGTAGACACACTAGGCGTCACGGACGGGTAGACACATTAGGCATCACGGACTGGTAGAGACACTAGGCCTCACGGACTGGTAGACACATTAGGCCTCACGAACTGGTAGAGACACTAGGCCTCACGGACTGGTAGACACACTAGGCCTCATGGACTGGTAGACACACTAGGCCTCATGGACGTTTAGACACACTAGGCCTCATGGACTGGTAGACACACTAGGCTTCATAGACTGGTAGACACTAGACCTCATGGACTGGTAGACACACTAGGCCTCAGTGGCCGCACTTGGCTTCAGGGCTCACACAAGGCTTTAGGGACCATACTGTGCCTCAGGGACCACACTGTGCCTCAGGGGCCACACCTGGGCACACCAAGGGCTGAAGGGGTAGGTGTTCACCTTTGTCAAAGGTGAAGACAAGTGTCGGCAGAGATTATACTAGGCGCCAGACTACCATTACTAAATTACTTTTATGGGGGAGAGAAGGGGAGAGGGGGAGCGGCGGGAGAGTAGAAGAGAGTGAGGAAGGAGATGGAGAGAAGGGAAAGAGAAAGAGGGGTAAGGAAGATTTCTGAAATGTAAGGGAAAGAGGATGAGAAGTAAGGAGGGAGGAAGAAGAGGTAAAGGGAAAACTGGTAACCGTGAATGATAAGAATAAATTTGTGAGGGAAAGGAAAGAATGGGAAAAGAAGAGAGAAAAGAAAAACTGAAAAATGGGGGAATGATTATAAATGGGAAGGGAGAAGAAGAAGGAAGAAAGGAAAGAAGAGGGAAGAGCGTTAGAACTGAAAGGAAAGAAGAAAGAGTTGGGAAAGACGAAGAGGACAGAGCGAAAAGGCAGGGAAAAAGGGTTGATAAGAGAAAGAGTGAGTGAGAGAGGAGTGAAAGGTAAGGGGGTACAAAAATGGGGTGTAAATTCCCCATCAGACTACAATCAATACGTCTGCTCCAATCACTGGAGTTACCTGCAAAATATATTACTATCGACCGGCTGTTTTATTCTCATCAAAAACCTGTTTCCTTCGCTTAGAAATTATCCTTTTCAGAACGACGATACAGGGTCGTGCCTTCAGTAGGTCGTATACCATTAAGTCCTGTGTATAACGAAGGTTCTCGGAAGATGCCCAGATGAAGGCTATCATTTACAAGATTCCTTGCAGTGAATAAGTGTTATTTATATACGGACGGCAAAATGTTTTTAAGCGACGGCTTTAACTTGAAAAGATACTATGTGTATATTTGGGACAATGCGGTATTTCTGCACTAAATACAGAGACAATAAAAAACATTCCAGTAATGCTGTGGTACTGATTCAACGACAAGAAGCAGAGGAAGAGTCGCTTATAATTATTGACGTTCACTATTATAATAATATTATTCACTCGTTTTATGAGTTGTTTACAATCATGTTATTATGATTAGTATGCAACAAGTACCTTTCAGTAGTGTGGTGACCTGTATCAGAGTCAGTAGTGTGGTGACCTGTATCAGAGTCAATAGTGTGGTGACCTGTATCAGAGTCAGTAGTGTGGTGACCTGTATCAGAGTCAGTAGCGTGGTGACCTGTAACTGAGTCAGTTGCGTGGTGACCTGTAACTGAGTCAGTAGCGTGGTGACCTGTAACTGAGTCAGTTGCGTGGTGACCTGTAACTGAGTCAGTAGCGCGGTGACCTGTAACTGAGTCAGTAGCGTGGTGACCTGTAACTGAGTTGCGTGGTGACCTGTAACTGAGTCAGTAGCGTGGTGACCTGTATCAAAGTCAGTAGCGTGGTGACCTGTAACTGAGTCAGTAGCGTGGTGACCTGTAACTGAGTTGCGTGGTGACCTGTAACTGAGTCAGTTGCGTGGTGACCTGTAACTGAGTCAGTAGCGCGGTGACCTGTAACTGAGTCAGTAGCGTGGTGACCTGTAACTGAGTTGCGTGGTGACCTGTAACTGAGTCAGTAGCGTGGTGACCTGTATCAAAGTCAGTAGCGCGGTGACCTGTAACTGAGTCAGTAGCGTGGTGACCTGTAACTGAGTTGCGTGGTGACCTGTAACTGAGTCAGTAGCGTGGTGACCTGTATCAAAGTCAGTAGCGTGGTGACCTGTAACTGAGTCAGTAGCGTGGTGACCTGTAACTGAGTTGCGTGGTGGCCTGTAACTGAGTAGCGTGGTGACCTGTAACTGAGTCAGTAGCGTGGTGACCTGTATCAAAGTCAGTAGCGTGGTGACCTGTAACTGAGTCAGTAGCGTGGTGACCTGTAACTGAGTCAGTAGCGTGGTGACCTGTAACTGAGTTGCGTGGTGACCTGTAACTGAGTTGCGTGGTGACCTGTAACTGAGTTGCGTGGTGACCTGTAACTGAGTTGCGTGGTGACCTGTAACTGAGTTGCGTGGTGACCTGTAACTGAGTTGCGTGGTGACCTGTAACTGAGTTGCGTGGTGACCTGTAACTGAGTTGCGTGGTGACCTGTAACTGAGTTGCGTGGTGACCTGTAACTGAGTCAGTAGCGTGGCTGTATCTGCAGGTTAAGGAGTTAGAGTAATACAGATGAGAGATATGGCGGCTGCCTGAGGGGAAAAAAAAACAGGAGAGGATTCGTAGTGATCCTTCTGTTGTGAATCTTCAGGGCAACGAATGAAGCTGGACAGTACTTTGGCAGGAAGGAACGAAAATGAAGATCAAAAGGAATGACGATGAAGTGGATAAAAGGAAGTTCCGGGACACTGCCCTCTTGACCACATTATGAATGATAATGGAATCAATCCTATTAGCTGCCTCAGCACTGGATGCAATAATGCTGGCAAGCATGCAAGTGAGGATTTGATTAGCAGGTATAGGACAGCAACAGACATAATTAGGAAGAAGGGAGGGCACCCAATAATATGTGACATTTTACCAAGAAAGGGAGTTGGAAGTGACTGGTTTTCCAGGGCAATTGGTGTCAATTACTGGCTGAACAAATACTATATTGCTGTACTGTTCATCGACAACTGGGACCACTTCTACGGCAGAAGTCACATGTATGTAAGGGATGGGGTTCATTTATTTAGGACTGGGGTTAAGATATTGCCGGGTCACCATTTGGAGAAGACCCGGGCCGGATGTACCGGCGAACATACAACAACAATATTGTGGTTCACTTATGGCTTCCTCCTTAAACCACTTGCAAAGCAAAGTGATTTAAGGAAGGGATTACTAGTGATTAGCTTCTTGGGAGAGGTTTGCAGGTATGTGATATTAAATGAACAACTTTTATGAAGGGGTGAAATGCTTTTTTTTTTCTACAAGGATACAGTTCGTGTAGGTTATAAAACTTAACATAAATGCATGTTTTCAAAAACCATTTAGATCTATGTGTATTTACGTCTAGACATTTAGTAAGATTTGCAGTGACAGTGTCTGGTTCATTTCTTAGCATTCTAATATCGGAGGACTTCATTTTGCATTAGTTTCAAGGACCGGAGAGAATTTTCCGTAGCTAATATTAACTTGGGCGAAGCATAATCAATTAAAGATCTAATATAGACTGTTGACATCATCTTCACTCTTCCCACATTACCACCATTGATGGGATTGTTGTCAGCAACCACTTCGAAAGCTAAATGCTTTCAAATGCTCATCTTTGCATTTCTTATTTAGTTGTGGTATAATGGATTTATTGAAGGGTGCGTCTACACCAAGGTATCTGTAAGACTTAATGTAGCTAATGTGTTCACCCTGGACACTGATGGGTGGGGGATGTCATTTGCTTGTCAATATTTTTGTTTTAGATGAAGATATGACGAGGCCAAGTCGATTACAAATTACTTGAACCTCGTTAAGAATGGTACTTATCTTCTTACGCCCTGTTGTATGGATCATGATGTCATAAGAACATAAGAAAGAAGAAACACTGCAGCAGGCCTACTGCCCCATGCGAGGCAGGTCCATTTCTGTTCATGAATGGTATACAATACCGACAAGATGAAAATTAGACACATGTGCGACATCTGGGTATCTTTATCGTAGACGTTTCGCCATCCAGTGGCTTTATCAATACAGATTCTAGGACAAATATAGTTCTACTGTCTTCAAGTTTTGTCCTAGAATCTGTATTGATAAAGCCACTGGATGGCGAAACGTCTACAATAAAGATCCCCAGATGTTGCACATGTGTCTAATTTTCAAGTCCAATTCTCCTACCGGCTTAAGCTAATGCCCTGACCTAGTCAGGTCAGGTCACATTTACTTAAGGAAGGAGCACGGCATCTGACCTAGTAGCACAAGCTAGTCAGGTCCAACTCACACTCACCCACACCCACTTATGTATTTATCTAACCTATTTTTAAAACTACACAACGTTTTAGCTTCTATGACGGTACTCTGGAGTTTGTTCCACTCATCCACAACTCTATTACCAAACCAGTGCTTTCCTATATCCATCATGAATCTGAATTTTTCCAACTTAAAGCCATTGCTGCGAGTCCTGTTGAGGTTAGATATTTTTAGCATGCTATTTACATCTCCTTTATTTATTCTTGTTTTCCATTTATACACCTCAATCATATCCTCCCTAATTCTACGCCTTTCTAGAGAGTGCAGATTCAGGGCCCTCAGTCTATCCTCATAAAGAAGATTTCTGATACATGGAATCAACTTTGTCATCCTCCTCTGTACGTTTTCCAGTGCATTTATATCCATTCTGTAATACGGTGACCAGAACTGTGCAGCATAATCTAAATGAGGCCTAACCAAAGATATATAGAGTTGAAAAACAACTTGAGGACTTCTATTATTTATACTTTTTGATATGAAGCCAAGGATTCTGTTAGCTTTATTGCAAACACTTATGCATTGTTGTCTTGGCTTCAGATTACTGCTAACCAGAACTCCTAAATTCTTTTTGCAATCAGTAACATTAAGATCAACATTATTTGCTTTATATGTGGCATGGTTATTTTCTTGTCCAACATTTAAAACTTTGCATTTGTCTATATTAAACTGCATCTGCCACTTCTCCGATCACTGCATCAGTCTATTCAGATTATATTGGAGTGCTCTAATGTCCTCATTAGAATGAATTGGACGGCCTATTTTGGTGTCATCATCAAATTTGCTTATGTCGCTATTTATTCCCTCATCTATGTGATTTATGTAAATTGTGAACAACAAGGGGCCCAATACTGACCCCTGTGGAACACCGCTTGTGACGTGCCCCCATTTTGATTTCTCCCCATTTATGCAAACTCTCTGCTGCCTATTTGTCACCCATGTCTCTACCCAGGAAAAAAATTATCTTCCTATTCCGTGTGCCTTAAGTTTCCTCAATAGCCTCTGATGTGGAACTCTATTGAAAGCCTTAATGAAGTCCATATACACAATATCTTATTCAATACCATGATCTACCTCCTCAAATACCTTAGTGACAGGAACGCCCCTTTGTAAAACCGTGTTGAGATTCATTAATCAATTTATGCCTTTCAAGACGGCTACGAATTGCCTCGGCAATTATTGATTCTATAAATTTTCCCACTACTGGTCTATAGTTCGATGCTAAGGACCTGTCACCTGCCTTGTAAATAGGTATTACATTTGCCATTTTCCACTTGTCTGGCACTATAAGCATAACTTCTAGCAATATGTGAATGAATGGTTCAGAGAACCGACGAATTGGTAAATTAGACACATATGCAACACTTGGGTATCTTTATTGAGGAAACGTTTCGCCACACAGTGGCTTCATCAGTCCATACAAAGGAGAATCGTGAAGAACAGGAGGAGTGTGAGGTTGTCAGGCCCTCAATCTTGAGACGATGTTGTCAGTCCATCAATCTTGAATAGAATAACAGCATATGAGCAGAGGAAGCTTATATACTGTAGACAGGAGAGGTGCAGCAGTTGTAGGAGGTGTCACATTTGTTCAATGTGGAAGTAGGTCGTGCCCAAGGAATAGGCAAGCGAATAAATCCCTGTATTAAGATACCAAGATGTTGCAGTGTCAGACAGGATGTGAATGAATGGTTCAGAGAACCGACGAATTGGTAAATTAGACACATATGCAACACTTGGGTATCTTTATTGAGGAAACGTTTCGCCACACAGTGGCTTCATCAGTCCATACAAAGGAGAATCGTGAAGAACAGGAGGAGTGTGAGGTTGTCCCAAGTGTTGCATATGTGTCTAATTTACCAATTCTAGCAATATGTTTAGGTGAGGCAGGTAGAGCCTTTAGGAAAGCATTAATCAGGACATTCAATAAGATGGGACTGAAAACTCCTCCCTGCGGTGTACCTTGGGACATTTCTTTAGACTCACTTCTAAAGTCTTGGTAGAGAACAGAGGATACTCTTTTTGACAGGTAACTTATCCAACTGGCTAGCTCATATATGAGAACAGTTATGTTTACGATATCAAATACAGATTTTAGATCAAGAAATGTGGTAAAACTAGTAGGAGTGTGTATTTTGAAAAAAAGGTGAAAATAAAATTCAGCACACTTTTGTCTTTCATGAAACCGTAGAGATGAGGCGAAAGTTAGTGTCTGATTCTATAGAATAGCCTCTTAAGATGTTTTGCTTCAGGTGTTTTTTCAATGACTACGAGCTTAGGAGACTTTTCTGAATGTATCAGTAAAAGTGACAGATTCGTCTACATATTCAGGTGTAGTCACAGGTGTGATTGGTGGCAGATCAGTGGCTCCATGTGTGCTAGTGGTGGTAGTTAGCTCCTGCACAACTGTTATAGCAGAAGGCAGTCTGGTGTCACCAGAAACATTTACAGGGAGGACTGGATCGCCCACGCTTTCTAGAGGTGGGGGTCACAGGTACGGCAATGAGAGGATGGCTGGCCTCATACTAGGGTTTCATGAACGGACTGTTGTCTGGTTAAGATCGAAGGTTGTCTGGGTTCTGTTTACAGTCCTTATGCCAAACTGTAACACCAGCTCTGTACAGTTAACACACTGCAATTTCCGGCCTTCCCCGCCCTCACTATCACACCTCAATGTGAGATGTTTTCCGGTACACTTTCCAGACTAAGACTGGAGTATATCGCCTGGCACCCAGATATTTCGAGGGAGAGGCACTGGACCCACCTATCTGGCAACAAATTGGGTCTTTCCTTTAAGGAGAAGGGGGGGGGATGATACACTTTAATAGGTAGGAAATGCAGGCCTGGCACCCAGATATTTCGAGGGAGAGGCACTGGACCCACTTATCTGGCAACAAATTGGGTCTTGCCTTTAAGTCTCTTAGATCTAACAACATGCTTACTCTAAGTAGAACAGTGTGGCCAGAGTGACACAGGAGTGATCAAGAGACAGCAGAGTGGCCCAGAAATCATCAAGAGAAAACAGTGCGGCCAGTGGCCGAGGAGTCATTAAGAAAAAGCAGTGTGGTCCAGAAGTCATCAAGAAAAAGCAGTTTGGCCAGAGTGGCCCAGAGTCATCTAGAGAGAACAGTTTATCCGGTGTGGCCATTGAGTCATCAAAAGAGAGCAGTGTGGCCAAAGTGGCCCAGGAATTATAAAGAGAGAGCACTGTGGCCAGAGTAGCCCTTGAGTCATCAAGAGAGAGCATTGTGGCCAGAGTAGCCTTTGAGTCATCAAGAGAGAGCAGTGTGGGTAGAGTGGCCTTTGAGTCATCAAGAGAGAGCAGTGTGGCCAGAGTGGCCCTTGAGTCATCAAGAGAGAGTATTGTGGCCAGAGTAGCCTTTGAGTCATCAAGAGAGAGCAGTGTGGGTAGAGTGGCCTTTGAGTCATCAAGAGAGAGCAGTGTTACCAGAGTGGCCCTTGAGTCATCAAGAGAGAGCAGTGTGACCAGAGTAGCCCAGGAATCATCAAAAAAGAGAGAGCAGTGTGGGCCATAGTGGTCTTTGAGTCATTAAGAGAGAGCAGTATAGTCAGAGTGGCCCATGAGTCATTAAGAGAGAGCAGTGTGGCCAGAGTTGCCCAGGAGACATTAAGAGAGAGCAGTGTGGCCATAGTGGCCCAGGAGACATTAAGAGAGAACAGTGTGGCCATAATAGGCCATGATACATTAGGAGAGAGCAGTGTGGCCAGAGTGGCCCAGGAGACATTAGGAGAGAGCAGTGTGGCCAGAGTTTCCCAGGAGACATTAAGAGAGAGAGCAGTGTGGCCATAGTGGCCCAGGAGACATTAAGAGAGATCAGCGTGGCCATAATGGCCCAGGAGACATTAAGAGAAAGCAGTGTTACCAGAGTGGCCCAGGAGACATTAAGAGAGAGCAGTGTGGCCAGAGTAGCCCAGGAGACATTAAGAGAGAGCAGTGTGGCCAGAGTTGCCCAGGAGACATTAAGAGAGAACAGTGTGGCCATAATGGCCCAGGAGACATTAGGAGAAAGCAGTGTTGCCAGAGTGACCCAGGAGACATTAAGAGAGAGCAGTGTGGCCAGAGTGGCCCAGGAGACATTAAGAGAGAGCAGTGTGGCCAGAGTGGCCCAGGAGACATTAAGAGAAAGCAGTGTAGCAATAGTGGCCCAGGAGACATTAATTAAGAGAGAGCAGTGTAGCCATAGTGGCCCAGGAGACATTAAGAGAGAGCAGTGTGGCCTTAGTGGCCCAGGGAACATTAAGAGAGAGCAGTGTGGCCGGGCAGGTCTGCCTAATGAGAGCACACACCTTCCGCTTAACTTGATGGTCGACTTTATGGAGCGATTCATGCCCTCCAGCCACCATGTCCTCCCTTACTTCTTCCCTTTATCCCATCCTCTCTCTCTCTCTCTCTCTCTCTCTCTCTCTCTCTCTCTCTCTCTCTCTCTCTCTCTCTCTCTCTCTCTCTCTCTCTCTCTCTCTCTCTCTCACACACACACATGTAATGGCTGTAGTTTATCTTTTAAAATTAACGTATGGAATGAGTTAATAAAATACCTGTCACTGAATAGTATCTATCAGTAAAAGACTTGTCAATGAATGGCACTTATCAATAAACACCTGCCATTCCAAAGTATATGACAATAAAAAACTGATTAGTCAATTGCAATTGTCGAAAAACACCCTTCAGTGTATGAGCATTTATCAATGAAACATTTTACAATATAAAACATCTGTCATTGTAACACCTGTAAATAAGGTAATCGTATACAATAACGATAAGTTGATAAGTTAAACATATGAGCAACAGTTAGATATCTTTATTCCGAAACGTTTCGCCTACGTAGTAGGCTTCTTCAGTAGAATACAGAGGCAGTAGAAGGAGTAGAGATGTAAGTATGATGTAATCAGTCCATCACCATTGAAGATGTAGCTTTGAGGTGGTCAGTCCCACAGCCTAGAGAAGAATTTTGCTCGATAGTCTGGAACAATGTGAAGCTGAAGCAACAGAATATGGACTTACATACTGTCAAGGTGAGGCGCAGAAAGTTTTGATGACAGAAGAGGCGGCTCCACTAGTAAACTAAGAATGGAATCATTGAGAGGCAGCGTAGCAAACCTTCTGGGTAGGTCTCCCTTAAATCCAACCCTTCTCACTCGAAACTAGTGAACAGGCAATAAAGTTGTCGAAGATGTCCGCTGTACCAAGATACCGTTGTGTTACAGTGTCTGACAGTGTGAATATAATAATGGCTTACAATACTGACAACCTAATAAGACACATCTTTACATCTATACTGCCTCAGCTGCCTCTGTAATAGTCTATTGTGTAGGTGAAACGTGTCTGAATAAAGCTACCTAACTGTTGCACATGTGCCTTAATTATCAGTGTAACACCTGTCAACGTATAACATCTGTCAATAAAACACCTGCCAGTTTAGGCTGAATTAGGCTAAGTTTAATCATTACTTTGTGTCCATCTTTCCACATGACTTCGTCTGCCAGCCTTTAGCAAGGCTAATGGTCCAATGGTGGTGTATGTGATTGTGTATGTGATGGCGGTGCATGTGACGGTGACGTATAAGATGGTGGTACATGTGATGGTGCTGCATGTGATAGTGGTTGATGCTATGGTGGTGGATGTGATGGTGGTGTATGTGATGGTCTATGTGATGGTAGTGCATGTGATGGTGGTGTATGTGATGGTGGTGCATATGATGGTGGTGCATGTGATGGTGGTATATGTGATGTTGGTGTATGTGATCGTGGTACATGTGATAGTGGTGCATGTGATGGTGGCGTATAAGATGGTGGTGCATGTGATAGTGCTGCATGTGATAGTAGTGGATGTGATGGTGGTGGATGTGTTGGTGGTTCATGTGATGGTGGTGTATGTGATGGAAGTGTATATGATGGTGGTGTATGTGATGGTAGTGCATGTGATGGTGGTGTATGTAGCGGTGTTGTATGTCTTATAAAGAAGGAATATTGCATTAAATTCAAGACATAAATCTTAAGTCAGTGGGTTCATGAAGTAGGCGGCTCCCACACATCCTTGCTCTTTAATCGCTCTGATAATTAATGAGGCAAAAAGATAATTAGCTTATTAACATTTTCAAGAGGCTTGGATAATCTATTTGCTTGACAAAGGAAGGTTATTATGCTCGACTTACGAGAGGGATGTCAGTGGAGGAACACAAGGATGTCATTAGTTGATTGTTATAGTTAATTTGTTGTTCTTTTTTTCTGTGTGTGTGTGTGTGTGTGGAATAAGAGTGTTGTTGTGTGTGAATATGAGTGTGTGGGGGGTGTTTTTTGAAAAATTACCTGAGTGTGGTTGCGGGGGTTTTTCCCCACGCCCCTGGCCCCGCCCCTTTTCACTAGCCGCTGGGGGGGGCCATTTTTTCCACTATGAGTTTTATCCCCCCCTTTTTTTAAAAAAGCTATGAAAGGGATCCTGCCCCACTACATCATTTCCCAGACTTTTCCCCCTTCATAACAACTCTGCCCCCAAAAAATTTTTTTCCCTTTTAAAACCCCTTTGGGGATTATCTGAGTCTTAAATTTCCAACTAAAAACCCCTTGTTGCTGTGCCCCATCGGGGGAAAAAATTTTTGTCTCTGCCCAAATTGTCGATTCCTCTCAGATTATATATGTCGTTATCCCCCCATTCTCCTGTTTTCCAATGTCGTGGGGTTTTTTTCCCCCTTAACCTCTCCTCGCAGAACATGCCCCTTAGTCAGGAACTAGTCTTGTTGAAAACCCTTTTTTCACTTTCTTTTTTTTCCTTTAAAGTGCTTTTTGGGAAAGGGGGTTTCCCCAAACCCCCCCCGGGGGACTGAAATATAGGTCTAACGTACGATGAAAAGGGTCCCCGGGTTCCAAAAGAGTTGTCGGAATGTTTTTCTTATTTCTGGCGCCCGTATTCCGCAGCAGTTTTTTGGGTTTATGTGGCCCCCTTTTGGGGGATGTGCCCTTTTTTATACCACCCCAAGATTTTTTTTTCCTTTTAGTGAAGGTTTTTAGTCTTTTTGGCCCCCCCAGACTTTTACTTTTTTTTTGCGGTCTTCTTTGCCCTTCCCCCAAAATTTTTTGGGTTTAAAAAATTTGGGGGGGGGTTAAAAACCCCCCAGAAATTTGGGGGGACCGGGTTTGGGGGGGCCCGTCCAGACCCTTTTTAGTTCTGCCTGGTCCTCGTTAATTGAATTTTTTTCACCCCCCTTACATCATCGGGGGAAAAAGGGAAAATTTTGGGGCTTTTTTCCTTTTTCCCTTGTCGTTCACAAATACCGAAACA
>WNWK01001419.1:151765-274265 GCA_009830355.1 Cherax destructor
TGGGATGTTTAAATTTGCGTGGATGTTGTGGAAAATAAAAAAAAGAGATGATTGTAGATGTTATGAATGAAAAAAGCTGGATGTCCCTTTAAGTGATAAAAAGATGAAGGGGGGGAGAGTTTCAGGGGGGAGAAATAAATGGAAATTGGGTCTGGGGTTTCAAATGAGTTAGACCAAAGAAGGAGTGGCAATAATTTTGAATAATAAATTATGGCAAAAAAAAAGGGGAATATAAATGTATAAATTCAAGGATTATGTGGAGTAAAATAAAGGTTGGATGTGAAAAGTGGGTTATAGTAAGTGTTTATGCACCTGGAGAAGAGAGAAGTGTAGAGGAGAGAGAGATTTTGGGAAATGTTGAGCGAGTGCATGGGGAGTTTTGAACCAAGTGAGAGAGTACTTGTGGTTGGGGATCTTAATGCTAAAGTGGGTAAAAATGTTGCAGAGTGAGTAGTAGGTAAATTTGGGGTGCCAGGGGTAAATGTAAATGGGGAACCGTTAATTGAGCTATGTGTAGAAAGAGGTTTGGTAATAAGTAATACATATTTTATGAAAAAGAGGATAAATAAGTATACAAGGTATGATATACAGTAGCATGTAATGAAAGTACAGTGGTACCTCGGTTAACGATGGTCCCCAAACTCGCCCTTTTATGCAAGTTTTATTTTTTTAAATGCTTTTGTAAGTGTGTTCTTGGGGGTCTAAAAGGACTAGTCTATTTTACATCATTCCTTATTGGGATAAATTTGTTTGGTAATGGTACTTGAACAGCATTCTGGAACGAAAAAATATCGTTAACCGAGGTACCACTGTAGTTTGTTAGATTATGTATTGGTGGGTAAAAGGATGATGGGTAGGCTTCAGGATGTACATGTTTATAGAGGGGCAACGGATATATCGGATCATTATTTAGTTGTAGCTACAGATAGAGTAAAAGGTAGATGGGACAAAAAGAAAATGGCAACAGCAAGTGAGAGAGAGGTAAAAGTGTATAAACTAAGGGAGGAGGAAGTTAGGGTGAGATATAAGCAACTATTGGCAGAAAGGTGGGCTAGTGCAAGTATGAGTAGTGGGGGGAATTGAAGAGAGTTGGGATAGTTTTAAAAATGCAGTATTAGAATGTGGGGCAGAAGTTTGTGGCTATAGGAGGGTGGGTGCAGGAGGAAAGAGGAGTGAGTGGTGCAATGAAGAAGTAAAGGGTGTGATAAAAGAGAAAAAGGTAGCTTATGAGAGGTTTTTACAAAACAGAAGTGTTAATAGAAGAGCAGAGCATATGGAGAGTAAAAGAAAGGTGAAGAGAGTGGTGAGAGAGTGCAAAAGGAGAGCAGATGAAAGAATGGGAGAGGCTCTGTCAAGAAATTTTGCTGAAAACAAGAAAAAAATTTGGAGTAAGATAAACAAGTTAAGAAAGCCTAGGGAACGAATGGATTTGTCAGTTAAAAACAGAGTAGGGGAGTTAGTAGATGGGGAGCTGGAGGTATTGGGTAGATATCGGGAATATTTTGAGGAACTTTTGGACCCCCGGTTTTCGTACTGCTCCAAACTCGAACAATTATGCAAGTGTATTTTTGTAAGTGCTTTTGTAAGTGTATTTTTGGGGGTCTAAGAGGACTAATCTAATTTACATTATTCCTTATGGGAACAAATTCGTTTGGTAACAGCACTTGAACATCATTCTGGAACGAATTAATTACGAAAACCAGGGTCCACTGTTAAATGTCGATGAAAAAAGGGAGGAGGTAATTTCATGCACTGGCCAGGGAGGTATAACATCGTTTAAGAGTGAAGAAGAGCAGGATGCGAGTGTGGGGGAGGTGCGTGAGGCATTACATAGAATGAAAGGGGGTAAAGAGCTGGAACTGATGGGATCATGACAGAAATGTTAAAAGCTGGGGATGATATAGTGTTGGAGTGATTAGTATTTTTGTTTAATAAATGTATAAGACATGTAGAGAGAATGGAACGAGACAGAATGACTTCGAGAGTGTATAAATCTGTAGTGGAGGGAAAGCGGGGTAGGGGTCGGCCTAGGAAAGATTGGAGGGAGGGGGTAAAGGAGGTTTTGTGTGCGAGGGGCTTGGACTTCCAGCAAGCATGTGTGAGCGTATTTGATAGGAGTGAATGGAGACAAATGGTTTTTAATACTTGACGTGCTGTTGGAGTGTGAGCAAAGTAACATTCATGAAGTGGAGTGAATGATGATGAAAGTTTTTCTTTTTCGGGCCACCCTGCCTTGGTGGAAATCGGCCGATGTGTTAATAAAAAAAAAAAAATTTACCGACTATACCAAGTAAAGTGTACGGCAGGGTTATTATTGAAAGAATTAGAGGTAAGACAGAGTAGGATTGCAGATGAGCAAGGAGGCTTTAGAGTGGGTAGGGAATGTGTAGATAAAGTGTTTACATTGAAGCATATATGTGAACAGTATTTACATAAAGGTAGGGAAGTTTTCATTGCATTTATGGATTTAAAAAAGGCATATGATAAGAGTGGATAGGGAAGCAATGTGGCAAATGTTGCAAGTGTATGGAATAGGTAATAAGTTACTGAATGCTGTAAAGAGTTTTTATGAGGATAGTGAGGCTCAGGTTAGGGTGTGTAGGAGAGAGAGAGATTACTTCCCGGTAAAAGTAGGTCTTAGACAGGGATGTGTAATGTCACTATGGTTGTTTAATATATTTATAGATAGGGTTGTAAAAGAAGTAAATGCTAGGGTGTTGGGGAGAGGGGTGGGATTAAATTATGGGGAATTAAATACAAAATGGGAGGTGACACAGTTACTTTTTTGCTGATGATACTGTGCTTATGGGAGATTCTAAAGAAAAGTTGCAAAGTTTAGTGGACGAGTTTGGGAGTGTGTGTAAAGGTAGAAAGTTGAAAGTGAACATAGATAAGAGTAAGGTGATGAGGGTATCAAACGATTTAAATAAAGAAAAATTGGATATCACATTGGAGAGAGGAATTATGGAAGAAGTGAATGTTTTCAGATATTTGGGAGTTGACTTGTCAGAAGATGGGTTTATGAAGGATGAGGTAAACCATAGAATTGATGAAGATAAAAAGGCGAGTGGTGGATTGAGGTATCTGTGGAGACAAAAAACGTTATCCATGGAGACAAAGGTAACATTTATGAAGGGTTTCAGGGAAACCGGTCAGGCCGGACTTGATTCCTGGAGATGGGAAGCACAGTGCCAGCACTCTGAAGGAGGGGTGTTAATGTTCCAGTTTTATAACTGTAGTGTAAGCACGCCTCTGGCAAGACATTGATGGAGTGAATGATGATGAAAGTTTTTCTTTGTCGGGCCACCCTGCTTTGGTGGGAAACGGCCTATGTGGTAATAAAAAAAAAAAATATGGAGGCAAAGAAGGGAATGTACGAAAGTATAGTGGTACCAACACTCTCATATGGGTGTGAAGCATGGGTTGCAAATGCTGCAACGAGGAGGCGGCTGGAGGCAGTGGAGATGTCCTGTCTAAGGGCAATGTGTGGTGTAAATATTAGGAAGAAAATTCGGAGTGTGGAAATTAGGAGGAGGTGTGGAGTTACTAAAAGTATTTGTCAGAGGGCTGAAGAGTTGTTGTTGAGGTGGTTTGGTCATTTACAGAGAATGGATGAAAGTAGAATGACTTGGAGAGCGTATAAATCTGTAGGATAAGGTAGGCGGGGTAGGGGTCGTCCTCGAAAAGGTTGGAGGGTGGGGGTAAAGGAGGTTTTGTGGGCGAGGGGCTTGTACTTCCAGCAAGCATGTGTGAGCATGTTAGATAGGAGTGAATGGAGACAAATGGTTTTTGGGACCTGACGAGCTGTTCGAGTGTGAGCAGGGTAATATTTTGTGAAGGGATTCAGGGAAACCAGTTAATTGATTTAGTTGGACTTGAGTCCTGGAAATGGGAAGTACAATGCCTGCACTTTAAAGGAGGGGTCTGGGATAGTGACCGTTGGGAGGGACTTATTCTCAGCTGTCGTATCTGAGCGCCTCTGCAAAGACAGTGTTTATGTATGAGTAAGGTGAAAGTGTTGAATGATGAAAGTATTTCCTTTTTAGGGATTTTCTTTCTTTTTGGGCACACTTGTTGAAAAAAATAATCATTTATCAATATATATTACTCTATAAATAAATCGTAGTAGTATTTGTAGTCTTTATTTATCCCACTTAAGTGTGAGTATTCATACGTTTTTGCTGCAGTGTTAATGTTTGATTATGGGGTGCTGCCCTAGACCCCACCTTCATTCTGAAATTCGAAACACTACTGGCCCCAAGGGTTTCAAATAAAGGAATGTGTACCTATATCTAGAAATACTGTATGAAAAAGGACACTTGTGTACACTTTAGGAAATTTATTAAAGTAAATGTTTCACAAGTGGGTTCATCAGTCCCTTAACTCATTTGGTGTTGGTCCCATTGTACTACGGCTCTGACACAAGGGTCGGTCCCATTGTACTACGCCATAAACTCAGCTCACTAAGATAAGCTGTGAGCAGCAAATTTGGGCCTCGATACGACAGAATGGGTCTATGAAGTAAGTGTGCACCATATAAAAAATCTGCAGCACGCAGTGCATGATGAGGAAAAAACTGCGACTGTGTTTTTGGTTTAAAACAGACTTTGCGGTGAATTTTCCTATGGTTATTATGGTTAAATTCTTGGTTTCTTGGTCTCATTTGATAGAATGGAAAATATATTACAAAAATAGAGATGATTTTAATTGGTTTCAGGATTGAAAGTAGCTTAAAATTGAGCTCCAAGTATGTAGTGGAAATGTTCGATTTTTGCCGATATTTCATATAAATGACATCACTTGTCCAATACGTGTCCAACTGGCCAGTCTTATACGCATTTAGGAATGCACTGACATTATTTATAAAATTATTACAATAATGCAGTAGTCTGCATAACAGTAAATGAATGTGAATGAAAATTCAAAATGGAAAGCAAGCATAATGTAAGAGGGGCCTGGAGATGTGACCAAGGAACACAGGAAATGTTTTTTAGTGCCAGGAATGTCTACATTGTTACTCTGGACCCTATTTTTAAATTGGCAATTTTTGAATTGTGTGTGAAATTAGCCAAATTACCGAATTCTGATCACTTTATTGGGTAGTTGAAGTAGGTAAATAGGTGATTTCTTGTACTCACTCGATAGAACAGAAGGAATACTAGCAAAATAGCTATAGGTTTGGTGGACTGGAACAAAGGAATTGGCCAAAACAACGGTCTAAAGCAGGCAAAATCGCTGATGCATATATATCGCTGAGACTTCTAACTTTGCACGAGCGTAATTTTGTAAGTTTCTCATCAAATATAGTACTTTTGGTTTCATTACCTTTGGAAAAAGATTCTCCATCATTTCATTTTTTTTTTTCTTTAATTCTTCGACCTTGAGAGCAAATTTGAGATCAGCGAGTCTCAACCCTGAAAGGGGTAAGACTTAACTGTGGCATACCCAAAAATTAAAATTTCTAACAGATTGAAAGAGTGCAATTTTATGAATTGAATAAGACTAAAATGATTGGAATCTAACAGAAACTTACAATTATATGGCATGTTGAAATTGGTGAAAAAATTATCATTCATTGGCAACAGCAGCATAAACTCAGCAGCGATAGTTACATTTTACAATTAACTCATAATTACGACTTTTTCTGTTTTTCACTGTTTTTAATGCTTAATACTACAAACTACTTTATTGTGATATTATAAGTGTTTCAGGGTGTCTTAGTACTTTAAACACAGGAAAATGCATAGCCAGATATTGTTCCACACTTAATATACAGTATGAATTAGAGCAAATGCTTTTCTTTTTCTCATTTTTTACTGCTTTGTTGTTCAAACACTATGTACAAAGAATAACTACGTATATGATATTACAATTGTTTCAAGGCATAATACTCTTCAAACATGAAAATAAATCACATTTTTTCACTATACAGTGGTCCCTCGGTTTTCGCCGAAAATTTGTTCCAAAATGCTGCTCAAGTACCATTACCGAACGAATTTACTTCCTTAAGAAATAATGTCACGTAGGTTAGTCTATTTCAGACCCCCAAAAATACACTTGCAACAGCACTTACGAAAATACACTTACATAAATGTTCGAGTTTGGAGATGCACGAAAACCGAGGGACCACTGTACAGTGGTACCTCTACTTACGAGCAGCGCCCAACTCGAACAATTGTGTAAGTGTATTTTTGTATGTGCTTTTTTAAGTGTATTCTTGGGGGTCTGAAATTGATTAATCTAATTTTCATTATTTCTTATGGGAACAAATTCCTTCGGTATCGGCACTTGAATAGCCATCTGGAACGAATTAAGCTCACAACTCGAGGAACCACTGTACTGTTCAGCTATATGTTTCACTGTAAACACTTGGTCTACACACCCCCTACCTTTCCTAAAGCCTCCTTGTTTATCTGCTATCCTACTCTCCATCTTACTCTTAATTCTTTCAATAATAACTACCATACACTTTACCAGGTATACTCAACAAACTACTTTTTTCAACACGTCGGCCGTTTCCCACCGAAGCGGGGTGGCCCAAAAGGAAAAACAAAAGTTTCTCCTTTTACATTTAATAATATATACAGAAGGGGTTACTAACCCCTTGCTCCCGGCATTTTAGTCGCCTCTTACGACACGCATGGCTTACGGAGGAAGAATTCTATTCCACTTCCCCATGGAGAACTCAACAAACTTATTCCTCTATAATTTTTGCACTCTCTTTTGTCCCCTTTGCCTTTATACAAAGGAACTATGCACACACTGCCAATCCCTAGGTACCTTACCCACTTCCATACATTTATTAAATAATAGCACCAACCACTCCAAAACTATATCCCCACCTGCTTTTAACATTTCTATCTTTATCCAATCAATCCCAGCTGCCTTACCCCCTTTCATTCTACCCAATGCCTCACGAACTTCCCCCCCACTCACAACTGGCTCTTCCTCACTCCTACAAGATGTTATTCCTCCTTGCCCTATACACGAAATCACAGCTTCCCTGTCTTCATCAACATTTAACAATTCCTCAAAATATTCCCTCCATCTTCCTGATACCTCGAACTCTCCATTTAATAACTCTCATCTCCTATTTTTAACTGTCAAATCCATTCGTTCCCTAGGCTTCCTCAACTTATTAATCTCACTCCAAAACTTTCTTATTTTCAACAAAATTCGTTGATAACATCTCACCCACTCTCATTTGCTCTCTTTTTACATTGCTTCACCACTCTCTTAACCTCTCTTTTTCTCTCCATATACTCTTCCCTCCTTGCATCACTTCTTTGTAAAAACCTTTCATATGCTAACTTTTTCTCCATTACTACTCTCTTTACATCATCATTCCACCAACTGCTCTTCTTCCCTCCCACACCCACTTTCCTATAACCACAAACTTCTGCTGAACACTAACACTACATTCTTAAACCTACCCCTTACATCTTCAACTCTGATGCCTTTACTCTCACTAGCCCATCTATCCTCCAATAGTTGTTTATATCTTACCCTAACTGCCTCCTCTTTTAGTTTATAAAACCTTCACCTCTCTCTTATTTGCTGCTTCTATTTTCCTTGTATCCCATCTACCTTTTACTCTCCCTGTAGCTACAACTAAAGCGATCTGATATATCTGTGGCCCCTCTATAAACATGTACATCCTGAAGTCTACTCAACAGTCTTTTATCTACCAATACATAGTCCAACAAACTACTGTCATTATGCCCTACATCATATCTTGTATACTTATTTATCCTCTTTTTCTTAAAATATGTATTGCCTATAACTAAACCCCTTTCTACACAAACTTCAATCAAAGGGCTCCCATTATCATTTACACCTGGCACCCCAAACTTACCTACCACACCCTCTCTAAATGTTTCTCCTACTTTAGCATTTAGGTCCCCTACCACAATTACTCTCTCACTTGGTTCAAAAGTTCCTATACATTTGCTTAACATCTCCCAAAATCTCTCTCTCCTCTACACTCCTCTCTTCTCCAGGTGCATACATGCTTATTATGACCCATTTTTTGCATCCCACCCTTATTTTGATCCGCATAAGCCTTGAATTTATACATTTATATTCCTTCTCCTTCCATAACTGTTCTTTCAACATTATTGCTACCCCTTCCTTAGCTCTAACTCTCTCAGATACTCCTGACTTTATTCCATTTATTTCTTCCCACTGAAACTTGCCTACCCCCTTGAACTTTGTTTTGCTTAGGGCTAATACATCCAACTTCTTTTCATTCATAACATCAGCAATCATCTCTTTCTTATCATCTGCACTACATCCACGCACATTCAAGCTTCCCAGTTTTATAAAGTTTTTCTTTTTCTCTTTTTTAGTAATGTATACAGGAGAAGGGGTTACTAGACCATTGCTCCCAGCAGACTAATCACCCTATAATTCTTCCATTCTTTCGTCCCCTTTTCCCTTCTAAAGGGAACTATGAACACAGTCAAAACTTTTGAACACTAAACAAATACACCAACTACTCCATTTAGAATCAGTCATAACCCCATCTATCTCTGCTGCTTTACTCACTTTCATTCTACCCAATGTCTCATGCACATTACCAATTTTATTTTTTATTTATTTATTAACACATAGGCCATTTCCCACCAAGGCAGGGTGCTTGACAAAGAAAAACTTTCATCATTCACTCTATCACTGTCTTGCCAGAGGCGTGCTTACACTACAGCTACAAAACTGCAACAATAACACCCCTCCTTCAGAGTGCCGGCACTGTATTTCCCATCTCCAGGAATCAAGTCCGGCCTGCCGGTTTCCCTGAAACCCTTCATAAATGTTACCTTGCCTACACTCCAACAGCACGTCAAGGCCTAAAAACCATTTGTCTCCATTTGCTCCTATCTAACACGCTCAAGCACGCTTGCTGGAAGTCCAAGCCCCTTGCACACAAAACACATTACCAATATTCACCTCATAAGTGAAGGATACCTTACTCACCTGGGCAAGCTGGTATACCAAACTATTCCCGCCATGTGTTGAGGAATAAAACTGCATCACATTTGGTGCCATTACAGGATAATTCTGCAAGTAAACATTTGTTTCTCATAAGGCAAGAATGTAATATAAAACCACCAACACTGCATACAAATTAAATAACAAACATTACAGAAATTTGAAGATGCTGCTGGTATTTTATAAAACTGAAATTTGGGTACAGGCTTGCTATCTTCTGGAAAAAATATACACCTTTATATACAGAACCTACAGAAAATGTCATTTGTACCCAACCTTATAAAATGCCAAAGCAATGTGTAAACAAAATTTACATACTGATATAAAAATATATTCCCACTTTACAACAAAAAACAAAAGCTGGGATACTATAGTATTACTTCTCTTTTAGCTTATGAGTATTGAAGATGTGGCATGAACCGGGCAATGACAGTGGAATCAAAGGCATGATACGTGAGCATAGGTATCTACTTGAAATCTCTAGATGCATTATGGTAAAGAAACCATATTAAAAGATCGTTGGCTACCTTGAACAAGGTAGCAAACCATCCCCCACTTCTTAACCAAAGTTTTTGATGGCATGTGAATCCAACAAAATACAGTCTCTTTGGCATAAGATGATCTTGTAACACAATTAAAGAGTGCTATGAACTGCACAAGGATTATCAAGGTCAAAGGCTGAGCACTGTAGGAAGTGTGGTGGGAGTGAGAAGGTTAGAGAGATAGATGGGAGAAAATGTGCTTTGTGGGCATGACAAAAAAAAAAAAAAAAATATATAAGTGGGCACTAGGAAAAATATTAATTCTTGGTTATTTGCTAGGTATACGTATATGGTTAGAGTGAAAGTCTCCTTCTGAATAAAATCTATGATTCTTCAGTTAAAATGTTCTTGAAGGAATAAAAAATCACAATGTTTATGTTTCAGGTACGTAATTATTTCTCTGATGTTGTATAGCAAATCACCTCTGGGATTACTTTTGTCAGTGAAATACAGTTTATGTAGTAACAAAAGAAATCTATCAATTCGGTATGAGACCATCTGTAATCCAGTATTTCAATATACTGTTTTCATAAACATGTTGACTTATCACTAGAGATGCAAAGAAAAGATATATCTATTCAACAGTATAGTAGTGTTTTCCCAATGTTAAAGCCCAGATTTCACTGAAACAACTGTGTTAGTTATGTGTATACTAGTAACATTTGTTAGTCTCAGCCACAATAATTTTCAGTGTCACATCAAAAAGTGATTGGAAATAATTAAGTACATTAGATTTATCTGTTATTAGACAATTTGGCTAAATTCTACTTAGTACAGGTTGGCCATCACCAATCCGGCAATCAGTAATCGGGTTCATCAGTAATCCGGCACTAATTTCGGCTAGCATAACTTCAAATTTCCAGGGTCGCCACACCAACCTGCCGCTACTGTTTGGTGGCGCTACTTGCTGCACAAGTCATTCCAATTTCTTTCTCCATTTATTGTTATAACCTGCTCACTTTTATCCCTAGCCATGGTTCCAACAAATATAAGAAATGCTTCTCATTGTGTAAAGCACATACACCGTACATTGTCCATAAAAGACAAGGTGGCTTTGAAGCCACTGGTGGTTGCCTTGAGCTCAGCTCACTCAGATAAGCTGTGACTAGTAAATTTGGGCCTACATATGAGAGAATAGGTCTGTGTGGTAAGTGTGCACTATATAAAAAAAATCCTGCAGCACGTAGTGCATAATGAAAAAAAATTGCAACAATGTTTATGGTGTAACCCGACTTTGCGGTGTATTTTCGTATGGTTGTATTCACGTTTTTTTGTTTCATTTGATAGAAAAGAAGATACAGTGGACCCCCGGTGTTCGTTATGCTCCAAACTCGAACAATTATGTAAGTGCATTTTTGTAAGTGCAGAGGTCCCTCGGTTTTCGTGCATCTCCAAACTCGAACATTTCTTCTTTTTTCTTTCAACACGTCGGCCGCCTCCCACCGAGGCAGGGTGGCCCAAAAGGAAAAACGAAAGTTTCTCCTTTTACATTTAGTAATATATACAGGAGAAGGGGTTACTAGCCCCTTGCTCCCAGCATTTTAGTCGCCTCTTACGACACGCATGGCTTACGGAGGAAGAATTCTATTCCACTTCCCCATGGAGATAAGAGGAAATAAGAACAAGAACTAGTAAAAAATTAGAAGAAAACCCAGAGGGGTGAGTATATATATGCTTGTACATGAATGTGTAGTGTGATCTAAGTGTAAGTAGAAGTAGCAAGATGTACCTGAAATCTTGCATGTTTATGCGACAGAAAAAAGACACAAGCAATCCTACCATCATGTAAAACAATTACAGGCTTTCGTTTTACACTCACTTGGCAGGACGGTAGTACCTCCCTGGACAGTTGCTGTCTACCAACCTACTACCTAGAACTTGAACATTTATGTAAGTGTATTTTCGTAAGTGCTGTTGCAAGTGTATTTTTGGAAGTCTGAAATAGACTAACCTACGTGACATTATTTCTTAAGGAAGTAAATTCGTTCGGTAATGGCACTTGAGCAGCATTCTGGAACGAATTTTCGGCGAAAACCTTAATGCTAAAGTGGGTAAAAATGTTGTGGAGGGAGTAGTACGTAAATTTGGGGTGCCAGGGGTAAATGTAAATGGGGAACCATTAATTGAGCTATGTGTAGAAAGAGGTTTGGTAATAAGTAATACATATTTTATGAAAAAAGAGGATAAATAAATATACAAGGTATGATATGGCACGTACGGAAAGTAGTTTGCTGGATTATGTGTTGGTGGATAAAAGGTTGATGGGTAGGCTTCAGGATGTACATGTTTATATAGAGGGGCAACGGATATATCAGATCATTATTTGGTTGTAGCTACAGTTAGAGTAAAAGGTAGATGGGACAAAAAGAAAATGGCAACAGCAAGTAAGATAGAGGTAAAAGTGTATAAACTAAGGGAGGAGGAAGTTAGGGTGAGATATAAACAACTATTGGCAGAAAGGTGGGCTACTGCAAGTATGAGTAGTGGGGGGGTTGAAGAGAGTTGGGATAGTTTTAAAAATGCAGTATTAGAATGTGGGGCAGAAGTTTGTGGCTATAGAAGGGTGGGTGCAGGAGGAAAGAGGAGTGAGTGGTGGAATGAAGAAGTAAAGGGTGTGATAAAAGAAAAAGGTAGCTTATGAGAGGTTTTTACAAAACAGAAGTGTTAATAGAAGAGCAGAGTATATGGAGAGTAAAAGAAAGGTGAAGAGAGTGGTGAGAGAGTGGAAAAGAAGAGCGGATGAAAGAATGGGAGAGACTCTGTCAAGAAATTTTGCTGAAAAAAAGAAAAAATTTTGGAGTGAGATAAACAAGGTAAGAAAGCCTAGGGAATGAATGGATTTGTCAGTTAAAAACAGAGTAGGGGAGTTAGTAGATGGGGAGCTGGAGGTATTGGGTAGATGGCGGGAATATTTTGAGGAACTTTTAAATGTCGATGAAAAAAGGGAGGCGGTAATTTCATGTACTGGCCAGGGAGGTACAACATCGTTTAGGAGTGAAGAAGAGCAGGATGCGAGTGTGGGGGAGGTGCGTGAGGCAATACATAGAATGAAAGGGGGTAAAGCAGCTGGAATTGACGGGATCATGACAGAAATGTTAAAAGCAGGGGAGGATATAGTGCTGGAGTGGTTGGTATTTTTGTTTAATAAATGTATGAAAGAGGGGAAGGTACCTAGGGATTGGCAGAGAGCATGTATAGTTCCTTTATATAAAGGGAAAAGGGATAAAAGAGAGTGTAAAAATTATAGGGGAATAAGTTTACTGATCCTAGGTAGTAGGTTGGTAGACAGCAGCCGCCCAGGGAGGTACTACCGTCCTGCCAAGTGAGTGTAAAACGAAAGCCTGTATTTGTTTTACATGATGGTAGGATTGCTGGTGTCTTTTTTCTGTCTCATAAATATGCATGATTTCAGGTATGTCTTGTTACTTCTACTTACACTTAGGTCACACTACACATTCATGTACAAGCATATATATATATATACACACCCCTCTGGGTTTTCTTCTATTTTCTTACTAGTCCTTGTTCTTATTTCCTCTTATCTCCATGGGTGAGTGGAACAGAATTCTTCCTCCATAAGCCATGCGTGTCGTAAGAGGCGATTAAAATGCCGGGAGCAAGGGGCTAGTAACCCCTTCTTCTGTGTATATTACTAATTGTAAAAGGAGAAACTTTAGTTTTTCCTTTTGGGCCACCCCGCCTTGGTGGGAAACGGCCGACGTGTTGAAAGAAGAAAGAAGTTTACTGAGTTCTCCATGGGGAAGTGGAACAGAATTATTCCTCGGTAAGCCATGCGTGTCGTAAGAGGCGACTAAAATGCCGGGAGCAAGGGGCTAGTAACCCTTTCTCCTGTATATACAGTGGTACCTCGACTTACGATATTTTTTCGTTCGAGAATGCTGTTCAAGTGCCATTACCAAACGAATTTATCCCCATAAGGAATAATGTAAAATAGACTAGTCCTTTTACACCCCCAAAAATATACCTACAAAAGCATTTAAAAAAATAAACTTACATAAAAGGGCGATTTTGGGGACCATCGTAACTCGAGGTACCACTGTATTACTAAATGTAAAAGGGGAAACTTTCGTTTTTCATTTTGGGCCACCCCGCTTCGGTGGGAAACGGCCGACGTGTTGAAAGAGAAAGAAGTTTACTGAGTATACCAGGTAAAGTGTATGGCAGGGTTATTATTGAAAGAATTAGAGGTAAGACAGAGAGTAGGATTGCAGATGAGCAAGGAGGCTTTAGAGTGGGTAAGGGATGTGTAGATCAAGTGTTTACAGTGAAGCATATATGTGAACAGTATTTAGATAAAGGTAGAGAAGTTTTTATTACATTTATGGATTTAGAAAAGGCATATGATAGAGTGGATAGGGGAGCAATGTGGCAAATGTTGCAAGTGTATGGAATAGGTAGTAAGTTACTGAAGGCTGTAAAGAGTTTTTATGAGGATAGTGAGGCTCAGGTTAGGGTGTGTAGGAGAGAGGGAGATTACTTCCCGGTAAAAGTAGGTCTTAGACAGGGATGTGTAATGTCACCATGGTTGTTTAATATATTTATAGATGGGGTTGTAAAAGAAGTAAATGCTAGGGTGTTGGGGAAAGGGGTGGGATTAAATTATGGAGAATTAAATGCAAAATGGGAGTTGACACAGTTACTTTTTGCTGATGATACTGTGCTTATGGGAGATTCTAAAGAAAAGTTGCAAAGGTTAGTGGACGAGTATGGGAGAGTGTGTAAAGGTAGAAAGTTAAAAGTGAACATAGATAAGAGTAAGGTGATGAGGGTATTAAATGATTTAAATAAAGAAAAATTGGATATCACATTGGAGAGAGGGATTATGGAAGAAGTAAATGTTTTCAGATATTTGGGAGTTGACATGTCAGCGGATGGGTTTATGAAGGATGAGGTTAACCATAGAATTGATGAAGGAAAAAAGGTGAGTGGTGCGTTGAGGTATCTGTGGAGACAAAAAACGTTATCCATGGAGGCAAAGAAGGGAATGTACGAAAGTATAGTGGTACCAACACTCTTATATGGGTGTGAAGCATGGGTTGCAAATGCTGGAGCGAGGAGGAGGCTGGAAGCAGTGGAGATGTCCTGTCTAAGGGCAATGTGTGGTGTAAATATTATGCAGAAAATTCGGAATATGAAAATTAGGAGAAGGTGTGGAGTTACTAAAAGTATTTGTCAGAGGGCTGAAGAGGGGTTGTTGAGGTGGTTTGGTCATTTAGAGAGAATGGATCAAAGTAGAATGACTTGGAGAGCGTATAAATCTGTAGGGGTAGAAAGGCGGGGTAGGGGTCGTCCTAGAAAAGGTTGGAGGGAGGGGGTAAAGGAGGTTTTGTCGGCGAGGGGCTTAGACTTTCAGTAAGCATGTGTGAGCGTGTTAGATAGGAGTGAATGGAGACGAATGGTTTTTGGGACATGACGATCTGTTGGAGTGTGAGCAGGGTAACATTTTGTGAAGGGATTCAGGGAAACCAGTTAATTGATTTAGTTGGACTTGAATCCTGGAAATGGGAAGTACAATGCCTGCACTTTAAAGGAGGGGTCTGGGATAGTGACAGCTGGGAGACAATTTTCTGCTGTCGTATCTGAGCTCCTCTGCAAAGACAGTGATTATGTATGAGTGTGGTGAAAGTGTTGAATGATGATGAAAGTATTTTCTTTTTGGGGATTTTCTTTCTTTTTGGGTCACACTGCCTCGGTGGGAGACGGCCGACTTGTTGACAGAAAAAAAAAAAAAAAATGTAAAACTACATTTTTAATACTGCAGAAAGAAATAAAGTTTGTTTTTGGCAGAAGGCCTTTGTTGTAATAAAATACACAACTAATAGTGAATAACTTATAATACAGGAGTTTATATAACTGACAGGATAGACTTACTTGCATATGTTGAGAATGTGTAATGGTGACTTGCCGTGGCTGACCACTGGAGTGCATGTGAGGTGAAGGATTGGGTCCTCCAGGATGAGGGAAGAATTGACCCTGTGAGGAACATTCAAAATTAATTTAATAATAAAGATTATCGCAATGCTTTAATTTTACATTGTTTTTATTTGAAAATAATTATTATTACTGAGGCATGCTCCTGGAGGTTCTGCACCTCAATTCAGCAAATAATACTCAGTAATTACCCGACCAAATTTGAGAATTGTCCTGCTCCTTAAGCTCAACCTGAAGTCAAAACTTCTGTGTTAAGTACCTAATCAACCAGGCTATTACTGCCCATACCCTAGTCCTACATAGCCTTCACAAACTAGATGATCCATTACTTCCTGCAGGAACTTATCCAGTTTCCAGATAAAAACTCTTCAGGCAATATTTCTTGTAATTATTGGCAAAAGTTTCTTGGACCATGGATCATGACACTGTTGCTTTATTGGGCTTACAGTACCTCTGTTTTTCAATGGATTACAGTGGTCCCTCGGTTTTCGTGCATCTCCAAACTCGAACATTTATGTAAGTGTATTTTCGTAAGTGCTGTTGCAAGTGTATTTTTGGGGGTCTGAAATAGACTAACCTACGTGACATTATTTCTTAAGGAAGTAAATTCGTTCAGTAATGGCACTTGAGCAGCATTGTGGAATGAATTTTCGGCGAAAACCAAGGGACCACTGTATTTTACATTTTCTCCAAGAAAAGAGAAGACCCTAAGCCCCTTAGCACAAAATGTTCAACCTCCACTACTGTGTTGAGGTGATCCAGCACTCGTGGGTTATGTTAGTTATCCTTGGGATAAAGAACATATAAAACCAATTCCTAAAGACAGTTGTGTTAACAGAGGCCCTCTTATTTGCCTTTTAAAGCACAGTTTTTTCTGCCTTTAATTAAAAGTATGTATAAGTAGCTTGATGAAATATCAAATTAGGATAAGCTTCACCATGCAGTTCCTTGCCTATTTGTGCCAGTAAGAAGGGTTAATTTGTAATTAATTTTGAAGGTAGGAGCTTCTTTTTGTGTTAAAGATATACAGTGGTCCCTCGGTTTTCGTGTATCTCTGTTTTTGTGTATTTCAGTTTTCGTGTAGTTTTTTCGTGGAAAATTGCCCTGTTTTCGTGTGTTCCCTCCGTTTTCGTGCTCGGTCCAGAACCTGTCCACCAGTGCCGCGCACATACAAAGGCCGTAGGCCCGCCACCCACGCACCTCCCACGCACATTGCCACCCAGTCTAGCATTGTTTACGCTTGAGTGAACATCACCCCAGGAGTTTATACAAAATATTTATTAACAATTCATTGTTTTTGGGCCTTGATTATTGTGTGTGACTGCTAAATAAGCCACCATGGGCCCAAAGAAAGCTCCTAGTGTCAGTCCTTTAGTAAAGAAAGTGAGGAACACCATAGAATTAAAGAAAGAAATCGTAGCAAAGTATCAAAGTGGAGTCGATAAAGACTCCAGACTAGCCGGCGTTAAAGTGTAGCATTAACAGTGTAGCAAGTAAGTTAAGCCATTAATCGATAGAAAAATGACGACACGAAACCTAACTCCTCCATTGTTTGTTTGAGGAATATAGGGACAGACTAGAGCTGCCGTCTGCCAACATCTCCTCCAAGGTAAGTGTAAATCTTTCTTATTTATAGAAGTGTGAATATTCCTTATTTATAAATTAAAGTGTAAATATTTATTTATAAATTTAAGTGTAATTTTTTTTTTTTTTTTTTTTCAACAAGTCGGCCGTCTCCCACCGAGGCAGGGTGACCCAAAAAGAAAGAAAATCCCCAAAAAGAAAAAACTTTCATCATCATTCAACACTTTCACCACACTCATACATAATCACTGTCTTTGCAGAGGAGCTCAGATACGACAGCTGAGAAAAATCCCTCCCAGCTGTCACTATCTCAGACCCCTCCTTTAAAGTGCAGGAATTGTACTTCCCATTTCCAGGATTCAAGTCCAACTAAATCAATTAACTGGTTTCCCTGAATCCCTTCACAAAATGTTACCCTGCTCACACTCCAACAGATCGTCATGTCCCAAAAACCATTTGTCTCCATTAACTCCTATCTAACACGCTCACACATGCTTGCTGGAAGTCCAAGCCCTCGCCCACAAAACCTCCTTTACCCCTTCCCTCCAACCTTTTCTAGGACGACCCCTACCCGCCTTCCTTCCCCTACAGATTTATACGCTCTCCAAGTTATTCTACTTTGATCCATTCTCTCTAAATGACCAAACCACCTCAACAACCCCTCTTCAGCCCTCTGACAAATACTTTTAGTAACTCCACACCTTCTCCTAATTTCCACATTCCGAATTTTCTGCATAATATTTACACCACACATTGCCCTTAGACAGGACATCTCCACTGCCTCCAGCCTCCTCCTCGCTGCAGCATTTGCAACCCATGCTTCACACCCATATAAGAGTGTTGGTACCACTATACTTTCGTACATTCCCTTCTTTGCCTCCATGGATAACGTTTTTGTCTCCACAGATACCTCAATGCACCACTCACCTTTTTTCTTCATCAATTCTATGGTTAACCTCATCCTTCATAAACCCATCCGCTGACACGTCAACTCCCAAATATCTGAAAACATTTACTTCTTCCATAATCCCTCTCTCCAATGTGATATCAATTTTTCTTTATTTAAATCGTTTGATACCCTCATCACCTTACTCTTATCTATGTTCACTTTTAACTTTCTACCTTTACACACTCTCCCAAACTCATCCACTAACCTTTGCAACTTTTCTTTAGAATCTCCCATAAGCACAGTATCATCAGCAAAAAGTAACTGTGTCAACTCCCATTTGCATTTAATTCTCCATAATTTAATCCCACCCTCTCCCCAACACCCTAGCATTTACTTCTTTTACAACCCCATCTATAAATATATTAAACCACCATGGTGACATTACACATCCCTGTCTAAGACCTACTTTTACCGGAAGTAATCTCCCTCTCTCCTACACACCCTTACCTGAGCCTCACTATCCTCATAAAAACTCTTTACAGCCTTCAGTAACTTACTACCTATTCCATACACTTGCAACATTTGCCACATTGCTCCCTATCCACTCTATCATATGCCTTTTCTAAATCCATAAATGCAATAAAAACTTCTCTACCTTTATCTAAATACTGTTCACATATATGCTTCACTGTAAACACTTGATCTACACATCCCCTACCCACTCTAAAGCCTCCTTGCTCATCTGCAATCCTACTCTCTGTCTTACCTCTAATTCTTTCAATAATAACCCTGCCATACACTTTACCTGGTATACTCAGTAAACTTATTCCCTATAATTTTACACTCTCTTTTATCCCCTTCCCTTTATATAAAGGAACTATACATGCTCGCTGCCAATCCCTAGGTACCTTCCCCTTTTTCATACATTTATTAAACAAAAACACCAACCACTCCAACACTATATCCCCCCCTGCTTTTAACATTTCTGTCATGATTCCGTCAATTCCAGCTGCTTTACCCCCTTTCATTCTACGTAATGCCTCACGCACCTCCCCCAGACTCAACAGAATTCAATCCTGTGCATACATGCTATTTTTACCAATTTTACAATTTTTTTTTTCAACAAGTCGGCCGTCTCCCACCGACGCAGGGTGACCCAAAAAGAAAGAAAATCCCCCAAAAGAAAATACTTTCATCATCATTCAACCTTTCACCACATTCATACATAATCACTGTCTTTGCAGAGGTGGTCAGATATGACAGCTGAGAATAGTCCCTCTCAGCTGTCACTATCCCAGACCCCTCCTTTAACCCTTTGAGGGTCGAGAGGCCCTCTCCCAAACTTGTTCTCAGGGTCAAAAAATTTTCAGAAACAAAATAAATTATTTTTTCTTATGAAATGATAAGAGAATCTTTTTCCGATCATAAAGCCACCAAAATTATGAAATTTGATGGAAAACTAACAGTTATGCTCTCGTGAAGTTAGTGGTATCGATGACATTTACGCATCAGCGATTTCGCCCACTTTGAGCCCTATTTTCGGCAAATTCCAATGTTTAAGTCTACTAAAATTATAGCCATTTCGCTAGAGTTCCATTTGTTCTATCAATTGAGTATAAGAAATCGCCAATTTACCGATTTCAACTACCCAATAAGGTGGTCAGAAATTGGCAATTTGGGCAATTTCACACAAATTTCAAATAAAGCCAATTTCAAAATAGGATCCAGAATAAACGAGACAGACATTCCTGGCACTCAAATAACATTTTATATGTTCATTAGTCATGTCTCCAGGCCCCTCTTACATTACTTTTGCTTTCCATTTTGAATTTTTATTCTCATAAAAAAATAGAAGATTTACTGTTATGTATACAACTGCATCATTGTAGAAACGGTATAAATAATATCAGTGCACTTGTGCAAGAATATTAGACATGCCAGCTGATTTGTATTGGACGGATGGCATGATTTGTTTACTCTTGATCATTGACAAAAATCAAACATTTTTGCTACTTTGCGCTCAGTTTCAAAGTACTTGTCATCGTAAAACCAATCAAAATCAGAACTATTTCTGTAATACATATTCCATTCTATCAAATGAGACCAAGAAAACAAGAATACAACCACAAATACCATATGAAAATACACCCGAAAGTCGCTGTTTTAAACCAAAAAAACGGTCCGATTTTTTTTTTCTCATTATGCACTGCGTGCTTCAGGATATTTTTTTATACTGCGCACACTGACCATGCAGAACCATTCTTTCATATGTAGGCCTGCCAGCTTTCTTCCACCAGATTTGAAGGCACAAGAATTTAGGCGTACAAGTACGTGACCGACCCTGGCTGCACTGACGTACTAGTACGGGACCGACCCTCAAAGGGTTAAAGTGCAGGCATTGTACTTCCCATTTCCAGGACTCAAGTCCAACTAAATCAATTAAACTGGTTTCCCTGAATCCCTTCACAAAATGTTACCCTGCTCACACTCCAACAGCTCGTCAGGTCCCAAAAAACATTCGTCTCCATTCACTCCTATCTAACACGCTCACACATGCTTGCTGGAAGTCCAAGACTCTCACCCACAAAACAACCTTTACCCCCTCCCTCCAACCTTTTCTAGGACGACCCCTACCCCGCCTTCCTTCCCCTACAGATTTACACGCTCTCCAAGTCATTCTACTTTGATCCATTCTCTCTAAATGACCAAACCACCTCTGACAAATACTTTTAGTAACTCCACACCTTCTAATTTCCACATTCCGAATTTTCTGCATAATACTTACACCACACATTGCCCTTAGACAGGACATCTCCACTGCCTCCAGCCTACTCCTCGCTGCAGCATTTGCAACCCATGCTTCACACCCATATAAGAGTGTTGGTACCACTATACTTTCGTACATTCCCTTCTTTGCCTCCATGGATAACGTTTTTTGTCTCCACATATAATTCAACACACCACTCACCTTTTTTCCTTCATCAATTCTATGGTTAACCTCATCCTTCATAAACCCATCCGCTGACATGTCAACTCCCAAATATCTGAAAACATTTACTTCTTCCATAATCCCTCTCTCCAATGTGATATCCAATTTTTCTTCATTTAAATTGTTTGATACCCTCATCACCTTACTCTTATCTATGTTCACTTTCAACTTTCTACCTTTACACACACTCCCAAACTCGTCCACTAACCTTTGCAACTTTTCTTTAGAATCTCCCATAAGCACAGTATCATCAGCAAAAGTAACTGTGCAAACTCCCATTTGCATTTAATTCCCATAATTTAATCCACCCTCTCCCCAACACCCTAGCATTTACTTCTTTTACAACCCCATCTATAAATATATTAAACAACCATGGTGACATAACACATCCCTGTCTAAGACCTACTTTTACTGGGAAGTAATCTCCCTCTCTCCTACACACCCTAACCTGAGCCTCACTATCCTCATAAAAACTCTTTACAGCCTTCAGTAACTTACTACCTATTCCATACACTTGCAACATTTGCCACATTGCTCCCTTATCCACTATCATATGCCTTTTCTAAATACATAAATGCAATGAAAGCATCTCTACCTTTATCTAAATACTGTTCACATATATGCTTCACTGTAAACACTTGATCTATACATCCCCTACCCACTCTAAAGCCTCCTTGCTCATCTGCAATCCTACTCTCTGTCTTACCTCTAATTCTTTCAATAATAACCCTGCCATACACTTTACCTGGTATACTCAGTAAACTTATTCCCCTATAATTTTTACACTCTTTTATCCCCCTTCCCTTTATATAAAGGAACTATACATGCTCTCTCCCAATCCCTAGGTACCTTCCCCTCTTTCATACATTTATTAAACAAAAATACCAACCACTCCAACACTATATCCCCCCTGCCTTTACCATTTCTGTCATGATCCCGTCAGTTCCAGCTGCTTTCTCCCCTTTCATTCTACGTAATGCCTCATGTACCTTCCCCACACTCACATCCAGCTCTTCTTCACTCCTAAACAATGTTGTACCTCTCTGGCCAGTACATGAAATTACTGCCTCCCTTTTTTCATCGACATTTAAAAGTTCCTCAAAATATTCCCGCCATCTACCCAATACCTCCAGCTCCCCATCTACTAACTCCCCTACTCTGTTTTTAACTGACAAATCCATTCGTTCCCTAGGCTTTCTTACCTTGTTTATCTCACTCCAAAAATTTTTCTTGTTTTCAGCCAAATTTCTTGTCAGAGCCTCTCCAATTCTTTCATCTGCTCTTCTTTTGCACTCTCTCACCACTCTCTTCACCTTTCTTTTACTCTCCATATACTCTGCTCTTCTATTAACACTTCTGTTTTGTAAAAACCTCTCATAAGCTACCTTTTTCTCTTTTATCATACCCTTTACTTCTTCATTCCACCACTCACTCCTCTTTCCTCCTGCACCCACCCTCCTATAGCCACAAACTTCTGCCCCACATTCTAATACTGCATTTTTAACCCTTTGGGGGTCGATTAGCTTTCTCGGAAACACGTTCTCAGGGTTGAAAATTTTTTGGAAAAAAAAAAAATTCTTATGAAATGATCGAGAATCTTTTTCCGATCAAAACGACACCAAAAGTTTGAAATTTGAATGAAAACGTACGGAATTATGCTCTCGCGAAGTTATCGGTCTCGAAGATGTTTACGCATCTGCGATTTCACCCATTTTGATCCCTATTTTTGGCCAATTTTAGTTCCAGTCCACTAAAATCATTGCTTTTTCGCTAGAACTCCATTTCGTCTATCGATTGAGTACAAGAAACCGCCTATGTATTTACCAATGTCAACTACCCAAAATAGTGGTCAGAAAATGACAATTTGGCCAATTTCACACAAATTTCAAATGATGCCAATTTCAAAATAGGGTCCAGAATAACAAGGCAGACATTCCTGGCACTAAAATAACATCTTCTCTGTTCATTAGTCATGTCTCCAGGCCCCTCTTACATTACTTTTGCTTTCCATTTTGAATTTTTCTCACAAAAAATAGAAGATTTACTCTTATGTATACAACAACATCATTGTAAAAATGGTATAAATAATATCAGCGCACTTGTGCAAGAATATTAGACTCGCCAGTTGATGTGTATTGGACGCATGGTGTGATTTGTTGACTCTTGAACATCGACGAAAATCGAACATTTTCGCTATTTTGAGCTCAATTTCAAGGTACTTGTCATTGTCAAACCAATCAAAATCATCTCTATTTCTGTAATACATCTTAAATTCTATCACATGAGACCAAGAAAACGAGAATACATCAATAAATACCATACGAAAATAGACTGCAAAGTCGCTGTTTTAAACAAAAAAAAAAAAAAAACGGCCAGTTTTTTTTTCTTATTATGCAGTGTGTTTTGCAGGATTTTTTTTTCTCTGCGCACACTGACCACATAGACCCATTCTTTCATATGTAGGCCTACAAGCCGTTTCCCGGTTAATTTGAGGCCGCTCGAATTTACACGTACTAGTACGGCACCAACCCCTGCTCGTAAAACGTACTAGTATGGCACCGACCTGCGAAAGGGTTAAAACTATCCCAACTCTCTTCAACCCCCCTACTACTCATACTTGTACTAGCCCACTTTTCTGCCAATAGTTGCTTATATCTCACCCTAACTTCCTCCTCCCTTAGTTTATACACTTTTACCTCTCTCTTACTTCTTGTTGCCATTTTCTTTTTGTCCCATCTACCTTTTACTCTAACTGTAGCTACAACTAAATAATGATCCGATATATCTGTTGTCCCTCTATAAACATGTACATCCTGAAGCCTACCCATCAACCTTTTATCCACCAATACATAATCTAGCAAACTACTTTCCTTACGTGCTATATCATACCTTGTATATTTATTTATCCTCTTTTTCATAAAATATGTATTACTTATTACCAAACCTCTTTCTACACATAGCTCAATTAATGGTTCCCCATTTACATTCACCCCTGGCACCCCAAATTTACCTACTACTCCCTCCACAACATTTTTACCAACTTTAGCATTAAGATCCCCAACCACAATTACTCTCTCACTTGGTTCAAAACTCCTCACACACTCACTCAACATTTCCCAAAAACACTTACTATAACCCACTTTTCACATCCAACCTTTATTTTACTCTGCATAATCCTTGAATTTATACATTTATATTCCCTCTTTACCTGCCATAACTGATTATTCAACATTCTATTTGAAACCCCTGACCTAATCCCATTTATTTCTCCCCACCGAAACTCTCCTACCCCCTTCAGCTTTGTCTCACTTAAAGCCAGGACATCCAGCTTCTTTTCATTCATAACATCTACAATCATCTCTTTCTTATCATTCACACAACATCCACGCACATTCAAACATCCCACTTTGACGGTTTTCTTCTTTTTTACAATTACCATAAACATAAACACATTACAGTAGAATAAAAGTACAATACAGCTAGCCCTCCACTTTCGCGAGCTTCGAACATTCACAAATGCCCAGCCGCCCAATCATATTTACCAAACAAATGTGGGGAAAAAAGTACGGGAAAACGCTAACTCTGACTCTAGCAATGTCGGCAGTAACCCTGGTAGTGAAGAGTTAGACTCCACACACTAGACTCAACATGCAATGCAGTTACACTTCATATAATCACATTCATTCAACTGTCATCAGTAACTGTATGGCTAACTATCATCACCATCATCATTGTCATCATCATCACAAGTCGTCAGAGCTCATCTGCCTAACTTTACGAGTGGTGAGTGTTTTGTTTGTTCATTATTTATTAAACCATAACATCTATACATGTATACAGTATTTTACGATGTTTTCATGTGTTTTATGATTGTTCATGGTTTAACAGTATTGTTAGGCTAAGTAAATGCTATTATTATATTATTATTATATTCTTTCTTCTTTCAACACGTCGGCCGTTTCCCACCGAAGCAGGGTGGCCCAAAAGAAAAAACGAAAGTTTCCCCTTTTACATTTAGTAATATATACAGGAGAAGGGGTTACTAGCCCCTTGCTCCCTATTATTATATTATATTATTATATTTGAAAGAATGGGAGAGGCTCTGTCAAGAAATTTTGCTGAAAACAAGAAAAAATTTTGGAGTGAGATAAAAAAGGTAAGAAAGCCTAGAGAACGAATGGATTTGTCAGTTAAAAAGAGTAGGGGTGTTAGTAGATGGGGAGCTGGAGGTATTGGGTAGATGGCAGGAATATTTTGAGGAACTTTTAAATGTCGATGAAAAAAGGGAGGCGGTAATTTCATGTACTGGCCAGGGAGGTACAACATCGTTTAGGAGTGAAGAAGAGCAGGATGCGAGTGTGGGAGAGGTGCGTGAGGCATTACGTAGAATGAAAGGGGGTAAAGCAGCTGGAATTTACGGAATCATGACAGAAATGTTAAAAGCAGGGGGGATATAGTGCTGCAGTGGTTGGTATTTTTGTTTAATAAATGTATGAAAGAGGGGAAGGTACCTAGGAATTGGCAGAGAGCATGCATAGTTCCTTTATATAAAGGGAAGGGGGATAAAAGAGTGTAAAAATTATAGGGGAAGAAGTTTACTGAGTATACCAGGTAAAGTGTATGGCAGGGTTATTATTGAAAGAATTAGAGGTAAGACAGAGAGTAGGATTGCAGATGAGCAAGGAGGCTTTAGAGTGGGTAGGGGATGTGTAGATCAAGTGTTTACAGTGAAGCATATATGTGAACAGTATTTAGATAGAGGTAGAGAAGTTTTTATTGCATTTATGGATTTAGAAAAGGCATATGATTTAGTTGGACTTGAGTCCTGGAAATGGGAAGTACAATGCCTGCACTTTAACCCTTTGGGGGTCGGTGCCGTACTAGTACGTTTTACGAGCAGGGGTTGGTGCCGTACTAGTACGCCCAAATTCTAGCGGCCTCAATTTAAGCAGAAAACGTCTGGTAGTCATACATATGAAAGAATGGGTCTGTGTGGTCAGTGTGCGCAGTATAAAAAAAATCCTGCAGTACACACTGCATAATGAGTGAAAAAAAACTCTGACCGTTTTTTTCGATTAAAACAGCGAATTTGCAGTCGATTTTCGTATAGTTTTTATTGATGTATTCTCGTTTTCTTGGTCTCATTTGATAGAATGGAAGATATATTACAGAAATAGAGATGATTTTGATTGGTATGACAATGACAAGTACCTTGAAATTGAGCTCAAAGTAGTGAAAATGTTCGATTTTGACGATGTTCAAGAGTAAACAAATCACACCATGCCTCCAATACACATACACTGGCGAGTCTTATATTCATGCACAAGTGCTCTGATATTATTTATACCATTTTTACAATGATGCAGTTATATACATAACAGTAAATCTTCTATTTTTGTGAGAATAAAAATTCAAAATGAAAAGCAAAAGTAAAGGAACAGGGGCCTGGAGACGTGACTAATGAACAGAGAACATGTTATTTTAGTGCCAGGAATGTCTGCCTTGTTTACTCTGGACCCTATTTTGAAATTAGCATCGTTTGAAATTTGTGTGAAATTCGAAAATTTCCATTTTCTGACCACTATTTTGGGTAGATGAAATTGGTAAATAGGCGGTTTCATGTACGCAATCGATAGACGAAATGGAGATCTAGCAAAATAGCTATAATTTTAGGAGACTGACACATTGGAATTTGTCGAAAATAGGGCTCAAAGTGGGCAAAATCGCTGATGCGTAAGTGTCATGGCTGCCGCTAACTTCGTGAAAGCATAATTCCGTTAGTTTTCGATCAAATTTCATAATTTTGGTGGCGTTATGATCGGAAAAAGATTCTCTATCATTTCGGAAGAAAAAATTAATTTTTTTTTTTCCAAAAAAATTTCGACCCCAGGAACACTTTCCTGAGAAGGCCTGTCGACCCCCAAAGGGTTAAAGGAGGGGTCTGAGATAGTGACAGCTGGGAGGGACTTTTCTCAGCTGTCGTATCTGAGCTCCTCTGCAAAGACAGTGATTATGTATGAGTGTGGTGAAAGTGTTGAATGATGATGAAAGTTTTTTCTTTTTGGGGATTTTCTTTCTTTTTGGGTCACCCTGCCTCGGTGGGAGACGGCCGACTTGTTGAAAAAAAAAAAAAAAAATATGATAGAGTGGATAGGGGAGCAATGTGGCAAATGTTGCAAGTGTATGGAATAGGTAGTAAGTTACTGAAGGCTGTAAAGAGTTTTTATGAGGATAGTGAGGCTCAGGTTAGGGTGTGTAGGAGAGAGGGAGATTACTTCTCGGTAAAAGTAGGTCTTAGACAGGGATGTGTAATGTCACCATGGTTGTTTAATATATTTATAGATGGGGTTGTAAAAGAAGTAAATGCTAGGGTGTTGGGGAGAGGGGTGGGATTAAATTATGGAGAATTAAATGCAAAATGGGAGTTGACACAGTTACTTTTTGCTGATGATACTGTGCTTACGGGAGATTCTAAAGAAAAGTTGCAAAGGTTAGTGGACTATTCGGGAGTGTGTGTAAAGGTAGAAAGTTAAAAGTGAACATAGATAAGAGTAAGGTGATGAGGGTATCAAATGATTTAAATAAAGAAAAATTGGATATCACATTGGAGAGAGGGATTATGGAAGAAGTAAATGTTTTCAGATATTTGGGAGTTGACGTGTCAGCGGATGGGTTTATGAAGGATGAGGTTAACCATAGAATTGATGAAGGAAAAAAGGTGAGTGGTGCGTTGAGGTATCTGTGGAGACAAAAAACGTTATCCATGGAGGCAAAGAAGGGAATGTACGAAAGTATAGTGGTACCAACACTCTTATATGGGTGTGAAGCATGGGTTGCAAATGCTGCAGCGAGGAGGAGGCTGGAAGCAGTGGAGATGTCCTGTCTAAGGGCAATGTGTGGTGTAAATATTATGCAGAAAATTCGAAATATGGAAATTAGGAGAAGGTGTGGAGTTACTAAAAGTATTTGTCAGAGGGCTGAAGAGGGGTTGTTGAGGTGGTTTGGTCATTTAGAGAGAATGGATCAAAGTAGAATGACTTGGAGAGCGTATAAATCTGTAGGGGAAGGAAGGCGGGGTAGGGGTCGTCCTAGAAAAGGTTGGAGGGAAGGGGAAAAGGAGGAATTGTGGGCGAGGGGCTTGGATTTCCAGCACGCATGTGTGAGCGTGTTAGATAGGAGTGAATGGAGACGAATGGTTTTTGGGACATGACGATCTGTTGGAGTGTGAGCAGGGTAACATTTTATGAAGGGATTCAGGGAAAAAAGTTAATTGATTTAATTGGACTTTAGTCCTGGAAATGGGAAGTACAATGCCTGCACTTTAAAGGAGGGGTCCGGGATAGTGACAGCTGGGAGGGACAATTCTCAGCTGTCGTATCTGAGCTCCTCTGCAAAGACAGTGATTATGTATGAGTGTGGTGAAAGTGTTGAATGATGATGAAAGTATTTTCTTTTTGGGGATTTTCTTTCTTTTTGGGTCACCCTGCCTCGGTGGGAGACTGCCGACTTGTTGAAAAAAAAAAAAATATTTGCACATCAAAACATTAGCGAATGCTACAGTACAGTATTATTATATTTCCCTACATCATATTTGCGCACCAAACATTCACGAATTTTCAAGATTCGCGAGGTTCTTGATTCCCTTACCCTCGCGAATGTGGAGGGCCTGTATAACTGATCGAGATGTAAAGAAGTAAATGCTAGGGTGTTGGGAAGAGGGGTGGGATTAAATTATGGGGAATCAAATACAAAATGGGAGTTGACACAGTTACTTTTTGCTGATGATACCGTGCTTTTGGGAGATTCTAAAGAGAAGTTGCAAAGGTTAGTGGACGAGTTTCGGAGGGTGTGTAAAGATAAAGTTGAAAGTGAACATAGATAACAGTAAGGTAATGAGGGTATCAAATCTAAAGTTAGGTAAAGAAAAATTGGGTATCACACTGGAGGGAGTATGGAAGAAGTGAATGTGTTCAGATATTTGGGAATAGATTTGTCAGGAGATGGGTTTATGAAGGAGAAGACTAACCATAGAATTGATGAAGGAAAAAGGCGAGTGGTGAATTGAGGTATCTGTGGAGACAAAAAACGTTATCCATGGAGGCAAAGAAGGGAATGTACGAAAGTACAGTGGACCCCCGGAAATCGAACATAATTCGTTCCAGAATGATGTTCTACTGCCATTACCGAACTAATTTGTTCCCATAAGACGAAATGTAAATTAGATTAGTCCATTTCAGACCCCCAAAAATACACTTACAAAAGCACTTACAAAAATACACTTACATAACAGTTCGAGTTGGGAGCTGTTCGATTTCCGGGGGTGACTGTATAGCGGTACCAACACTTTTATATGGGTGTGAAGCATGGGTTGTGATTGCTGCAGCGAGAAAGAGGCTGGAGGCAGTGGAGGTGTCGTGTGTAAGGGCACTGTGTGGTGTAAATATGCAGAGAATTCGTAGTGTGGAAATTAGAAGGTGGTGCAGGGTTACTAAAAGTATTATTCAGAGGGCTGAACAGGGGTTATTGGGGTGGTTTGGTCATTTAGAGAGGATGGCACAAAACAGGTTGACTTGGAGGGTGTATAAATCCATTGTGGAGGGAAGGAGGGATAGGGGTCGTCCTAGGAAAGGATGGAGGGAGGGGGTAAAAGAGGTTTTGTGTGCAAGGGGCCTGGACATGCAGCAGGCATGTGTGAGCGTGTTAGATAGGAGTGAATGGAGATGAATGTTTTTTGGGACCTGACGAGCTGTTGGAGTGTGAGCTGCGTAATATTTTGTGAAGGGATTCAGGGAAACCGGTTAGCTGGACTTGAGTCCTGGAGGTGGGAAGTACAATGCCTGCACTGTAAAGGAGGGGTCTGGGATATTGACAGTTTGGAGATATTGGCTGTTTGAAGTGACATCTAAACTTTCATATCTGGGCGCCTCTGCAAAGACAGTGATATTTTGTGAATGATGATGAAAATGGTTCTTTTTTGGGCCACCCTACTTCAGTGGGAGACAGCCAGCATGTTAAAAAAGAAGAAAAAAAAAGATTAGATACAGTATGATAGTTTGAAGTGTTTTCTGGATCGAGGGAAGCTTTGTTGAAGGTGGACAAACCAAAGCTCTCTTCAGTGACTGTGGAAAACATCTGCTTTACAAACAATGACAAAAAGGAAAAAGCACTTCCATGTGCTGTCAAGTTCTTTCAAGTTTTTAAAGATGTAATGCATAATATATCCTATTAGAACCTCTGATATACCCCCAGAACACCCCCATCCCTATCTTTGCCAATCACAGAAAAGTGAGACAAGGTAATCTGTGATGCATCACAGATTACAAAAGACCCTTGCACCTGTTCGAGTTGAATCCAAGTCTGACCCAATTATTCAGAGAAGGCCGAGACTAGCTGAAAAGAAGAGCTCAGATACACAACCACGCAGGTCATTCAAATGAGCAAACAGGAGCTGCTGACTGACATGACATTCAATTTTTTCATGTAGTATTCCACCATATGAGCCAATTCCCTTTTCACAACTATTCTACAGACTTTTACGTAATTAGACTATGATCCAGGAACACACAATCTACACCATCAACATTCTGCATTCCTACAAGACATATGTAGCTAGGCAACAGAGGAATCATACCAAGGGGCAACATCATGAAAGAAGATCCTTTTAGTGATCAAAGGACAGAACTTACTAAGTCAACATCTGCAGTCAACTACTCTTCAATCTTATATTAGCAGATATACAAAATCATCTTCTTTCAACAAACCGGCTGTATCCCACCAAAGCAGGGTGGCCCCCAAAAAGAAAAATGAAAGTTTCTCTTTTTAAATTTAGTAATACAGTGGTACCTCGAGTTACGATGGTCCCCAAAATCGCCCTTTTATGTAAGTTTATTTTTTTAAATGCTTTTGTAAGTATATTTTTGGGGGTGTAAAAGGACTAGTCTATTTTACATTATTCCTTATGGGGATAAATTCGTTTGGTAATGGCACTTGAACAGCATTCTCGAACGAAAAAATATCCTAACTCGAGGTACCACTGTATATACAGGAGAAGGGGTTACTAGCCCCTTGCTCTCGGCATTTTAGTCGCCTCCTACGATACGCATGGCTTACAGAGGAAGAATTCTGATAAGAGGAAACAAACAAGAACTAGCAAGAAAATACAAGAAAAGCCAGAGGGGCTTGTATATATATGCTTGTACATGCAAGTGTTCTAGGTAGTAGGTTGGTAGACAGCAACCACCCAGGGAGGTACTACCGAAAAAAAGACACCAGCAATCCCATCACCATGTAGGATTGCAGGTTTTCGTTTTACACTCACTTGGCAGGATAGTAGTACAGTGTACCTTCCTGGGTGGTTGCTGTCTACCAACCTACTACCTACAATATACAAAATACTGTAGGAAAAAGTTTCAATACGTAATGCCAGTTTAACTACAGTGTGATAATTAAGGTATGCAAAATACTGACACTAGCAGCCTGGGTAATCAGGTCAACAGTGATGCAAGTTTTGGCCTCAGGACACAGAGAACTTTCAAAACTGGTCATAAGTATACTAAAGTTATGCAAATACAAAGGAATACTATACAGTAAACAGGACATAACTGTTAATCCAAAATCCATTTGCACCCATCTGCAAATCAGAAAAAAACTAGTTTCATATGCAAAAGTGAACCACTGACAATGATCAACTATATATCTCACTGCAAAAGAAAACAAATTTGAAATTACAATCAGGAAAAAGTGAGAGCTAACCTGAGCATTAGGTTGTGGTCCCTGGGGCTGGTTCTGTGTGTTGGAAGGATACATCATGTTGTGTGCTGATGCCACTGCTAAACTCCCTCCTGCAACAATTACCTACAGTTAGAATTGTGAAGATTTAAATAACAAATGTTAATTATTATATTCATGGGGTTGTGCCAAACCCATAAGATCATACAGCTCTTGGGAAATGGGATGGGTGGGGAGTAATCAGAGTTGATCTGAGGAAGAGTGGGGAAGTTCCCATTCCTTAAATAAAGAGCCTTTCACTAACATCATGGCATCCTTCTTGAAGGGCACAAGTTAACTCCTTGCATGTTTTATATATAGTAACAAAGAAATCAAGTATATGGTCAAAGTCCAACAGTCATCAGAGAGCACGCATCTTTTTTTGAGCATTGCTGCTCCTAGCCCCTCTGCCATTATTCTTATGCCGAAGGAATGATGTTAGAATTTTTACCGCAAATGTTTTGTAACTTTAAATTATTATGTTCATAAATAAAATGTTCACATTTTTCAAAACAATACTTTTTGCCTTTAGTAGAGTTTGTCACTTACAGTGCTCGTCACGGCATTATGCTGGGTGAGTGCCCCGGCATAATGCCGTGATGAAAATCAAAGGCCTACCATACAGGGGGGGTCTTTTTTCGTCAGTGCATTTTGCTGGGTAGCAGCCGTAGTGAGAGGAAGTGTTGCGCTGTTTCTCATCCGCCCATCTTGTCCGTGTTCCTTGGTTTTGGGGTTGTACATGTTTGATTATGGGTAGGAGTCTAACACCTGAAACTATAACTCAATCATAAGGCTTCACAAAACTGGGCACCAGATGAAAGAAATAGTGGAGAATGTTAGTGTGTGTGAGCATTCAGTGAGGAACTGGGTGCAGCGTTCCAAGGTTGGTGGTATCGAGTTACCATCTGCCAACCTGCCTGGCCCTCAAGGAAGACATCTGTTCGTACCTACTGTGTTAAAGAAGCAGTTAGAGAGTAGCTGCTTCTTTAACACAGTTAAGGTACAAACAAATGTCTTCTTCGAGGGGCCAGGCCGAGGTTTGGCAGATAGTAACTCGATACCGCCACCAGCCTTGAAACGCTGCACCCAGTTCCTCACTGAATGCTCACACACTAACATTCTCCACTATTTCTTTCGTCTGGTACCCAGCTTTGTGAAGCCCTATGATTTGAGCTATAGTTTCAGGTGTTAAAGACTTCCTTTTACCCATAAGCAAACATGTATAGCCCCAAAACCAAAGGGAACACCAGACAAAAGATGGGGCGGATGAGAGACAACAGCGCAACACTCCCTCTCACCACGGCAGCCACGTGAGCAATGAGAAGTCACTGTGAAGTGTGGCGGCAGGCTGAGACGTCATGCTTACAGCTGCTACCCAGCAGAATGCACTGACGAAAAAAGACCTCCCAGTATGGTAGGCCTTTGATTTTTGTCACGGCATTATGTCGGGGTGCTCACCCAGCATAATGCTGTGACAAGCACTATCTTTTGATAATACAGTATTTGCATGCTTTATTAATTTCTCTGGACTGTTCATGGTAAAAAAAAAAAAAACACTAGTTGCAGTGGAATCTATTAATGTGCATTTCCCCCAAAGTTAGGCTTTTCAAGTACAGAGGTACCCAGAATTTCGTACTTTATTCGTTCCAGAAGGCTGTTCGAGTGCCGTTACCGAACAAATTTGTTCCCATAAGGAATAATGTAAATTAGATTAGTCCGTTTCAGACCCCCAAAAATACACTTACAAAAGCACTTACAATAATACACTTACATAATTGTTCGAGTTGGGAGCAGTACGAAACTCGGGGTACCACTATACTACTTGAAAAAAGTTAACATGTTTGAAATGTTTTGCCAATAAAATAAAGGACCACATTGTAACTAGGTTTCTTTTTGCTATTTGTTGGTGTCTCACCTCCAGTTTTCATCATGGACTGTCCATGTATAAGGACAACATGATTAAAATCAGCAATTTTTTTTTGGGGGGAGGGGAGGGGTGGCTATCAGGCCTTTTACTTTTAATGAGTTCTGAGAATTTTTCTACTGGTGCTAGCCTAGCCAACCAGGCTGTTGCTGCTGGTGGCCCACTGCCCTACATATCCATCACATTCTGGTTGATCTGGCACCTGGTGAAGATACTTGTCCAGTTTCCCCTTGAAGACTTTACACCTGACCCAGCAATGTTTCTGATATCTTCATTTAATTTTACACTACTAGTTGCAATTTTTAGTATTTTCAAGTTAACTTGCTACAGCTGCACTGCCTGGCTGTACAGCAGTGCGTTGTTACTCAAGCTTAATTCGTTCCAGAAGGCTGTTCGAGTGCCAATCTGAGTACTGAACAGATTGGTACTATTGTGACTAATCAATTTTCTTTTTGGTTGGCTATTATCACTAATCTTCTTAGCCCCCATGGTGATTTATACAAATAATATAAAAAAACACCAAAAAATGCGAAGATACACAAAATAGTTTACAGTGAAATTCTGGCACGTCGTGTTTCTTTGGTCAAGTGCCGAACAAATGGTCGACTACTGAGTGATTTTTTTACCCAACAAAGCATTCAAATACCAAATTGTTCGAGTTGGGAGCTGTTCCAGTATCGAGGTACTGCTGTATTTGTCTATTTCCTAAGCCTGCATCTATATCCTGGTTCTCTGTATGCTTGTATTTCAAAACTTTTGGTACATACTTCAGAAGTCTATCTTGCATGATTTAATCTAATTCTTTCTTACACAGAAACTGTATAAAACATGACAGTTTTTAATATTTTATATACAGTATACTTTTCAATTCATAATTATAATTCCAAATTTAAACACTATAAATTTTAATCATTTACATAAATTTTACTGATGAATAAGATACATCTGCATCGAGGCCTGGTCATAGACCAGGCTGTGGGGGCGTTGACACCCGAAACCCTCTCCAGGTACGTATACTCCAGGTAACACATGGGTATCTCTATTGCCATAGCATTTCACTTCCACTGCAAGCTTCTTTAGTCAAATACAGAAATGACTTTCATACTGGAGACAATGTAGCAGTTGGAGACAGCATTACAGATGGATGGGGCCCATATGTTGCAATTATCAGTTTAATCAGTATTGTATGCTATTAACATTGTAGATTCTAGCTTAAATATTTAATATTTGTGGAACTTGAGTTATACCCTCATAGAGGAATTTAGTTTTGGGTTGCGTTGAAATATTTGAGATATGATATGCGTATGATGGTACTACAGTGGACCCCCGAGTTTCGTAAACCCCGGAAATCGTACATTTATGTAAGTATAATATTGTAAGTGCTTGTGGAAAAGTATTTTTGGGGGTCTGAAATAGACTAACCTACGTGACATTTTTCCTTAACCCTTTGGGGGTCGACAGGCCTTCTCAGGAAAGTGTTCCTGGGGTCGAAAATTTTTTGGAAAAAAAAAAATTAATTTTTTCTTATGAAATGATAGAGAATCGTTTTCCGATCATAACGCCACCAAAATTATGAAATTTGATCGAAAACTAACGGAATTATGCTTTCGCGAAGTTAGCGGTAGCCATGACACTTACGCATCAGCGATTTTGCCCACTTTGAGCCCTATTTTCGACAAATTCCAATGTTTCAGTCTCCTAAAATTATAGCTATTTCGCTAAAACTACATTTCTTCTATCGATTGAGTACAAGAAACCGCCTATTTACCAATTTCATCTACCCAAAATAGTGGTCAGAAAATGGCAATTTTCCAATTTCACACAAATTTCAAACGATGCCAATTTCAAAATAGGGTCCAGAGTAAACAAGGCAGACATTCCTGGCACTAAAATAACATGTTCTTTGTTCATTAGTCACGTCTCCAGGCCCCTGTTCCATTACTTTTGCTTTTCATTTTGAATTTTTATTCTCACAAAAATAGAAGATTTACTGTTATGTATACAACTGCATCATTGTAAAAATGGTATAAATAATATCAGAGCACTTGTGCATGAATATAAGACTCGCCAGTTGATGTGTATTGGAGGCATGGTGTGATTTGTTTACTCTTGAACATCGTCAAAAATCGAACATTTTTGCTACTTTGAGCTCAATTTCAAGGTACTTGTCACTGTCATACCAATCAAAATCATCTCTATTTCTGTAATATATCTTCCATTCTATCAAATGAGACCAAGAAAACGAGAATACATCAATAAATACCATACGAAAATCGACTGCAAAGTCGCTGTTTTAATCGAAAAAAACGGTCAGTTTTTTTTCTCTCATTATGCAGTGTGTACTGCAGGATTTTTTTTATACTGCGCACACTGACCACACAGACCCATTCTTTCATATGTATGCCTACCAGACGTTTTCTGCTTAAATTGAGGCCGCTAGAATTTGGGCGTACTAGTACGGCACCAACCCCTGCTCGTAAAACGTACTAGTACGACACCGACCCCGAAAGGGTTAAGGGAGTAAATTCGTTCGGTAATGGCACTTGAGCAGACTTCAGGAGTGAAGTTTTTACGAAACTCGGGAGTCCACTGTACTGTGGCGAGTCACATCCCGGGGAACAAGATTAACCTAAGTTGCTCAAAATGCTCTGCATAACCAGGGGCTTACTATATACAGTAGTATGCCAGTGATGTCAGCTAGGTCTGCAATAGATGTATCGTGTACTTGTAGAATTTTTTTTTTTTTTATTTATTAGCACATCAGCCGTTTCCCACCAATGAATGATGACCCGAAAAAGAAGAAACACTTTCATCATCATTCACTCCACCACTGTCTTACCAGACACACGCCTACACTACAGTTAAAAAACTGCAACATATCAACATCCCTCCTTCAGAGTGCAGGCACTGTACTTCCCACGTCCAGAACTCAAGTCCAGCTTGCCAGTTTCCCTGAATTCCTTCATAAATGTTACTTTGTTCACACACCAACAGCACGTCAAGTCATAAAAATCACGTGTCTCCACTCGCTCCTATCTAACACACTCACGCACACTTATTGGAAGTCCAAGCCCCTCACACACAAAAACCTCCTTTACCCCCATCCTTCCAACCTTTCCTAGGCCGACCCCTACCCTGCCTTCCTTCCACCACAGATTTATACACTCTCCAAGTCATTCTATTTCATTCCATCTTCTCTAAGTGTCCAAAATTCTCAGCCCTCTGGATAATACTTTTAGTAACCACACACCTCCTCCTAATTTCCAAACTACGGATTATGTGCATTATGTTTACACTGCCCTTAAACAAGACATCTCCACTGCCTCCAGCCTTCTCCTTGTTGGAACATTCACCACCCATGCTTTACATCTATATAAGGGCACTGGTATAACTAAACTCTCATACATTCCCCTCTTTGCTTTCATGAATAACATTCTTTGTCTCCACGGACACCTCAGTGCATCACTCAACCTTTTTTCCCTCATCAATTCCATGATTCACCTCATCTTTCACAGACCCATCTGCTGACAAGTCCACTCCCAAATATCTAAATACATTCACTTCCTCCTGATATCCAAGCTTTCAATACCTAATTTTTTTTATCCTCATCACTTTGCTCCTTCCTATGTTCACTTTTAATTTCCTTCTTTTACATACCCTACCAAACTTGTCCACCAACCTTCACAACTTCTATTCAGAATCTCCCAAAAGCACCGTGTCATCAGCAAAAAGCAACTGTGACAACTCCCACTTTGTGTTAGATTCTTTATCTTTTAATCCCATACCTCTTGCTAACACCTGAGCATTCACTATAGTCCAGCTGATCCCAAACTGACTTGAGGAACTTGTTGAAGTCTCTTGATCCTTTTACATTAAAGCTATATCTTTTAGTGGACCCCCTGCTTTTCACTGGGAGCATTTTGCAACTTCTGCAGAGCCTCTTGTTATCAGAGAGAGTGATATTGGTATTCAGATTTGGAACCACTTCCCATAGAAGAAAAACTTTATAAAACTGGGTTGTCTGAATGTGCGTGGATGTAGTGCGGATGATAAGAAAGAGATGATTGCCGATGTTATGAATGAAAAGAAGTTGGATGTCCTGGCCCTAAGCGAAACAAAGCTGAAGGGGGTAGGCGAGTTTCAGTTGGGAGAAATAAATGGGATTAAGTCAGGAGTATCTGAGAGAGTTAGAGCTAAGGAAGGGGTAGCAATAATGTTGAAGGATCAGTTATGGAAGGAAAAGAGGGAATATGAATGTGTAAATTCAAGGATTATGTGGATTAAAATAAGGGTCGGATGCGAAAAGTGGGTCATAATAAGCGTGTATGCACCTGGAGAGGAGAGGAGTGTAGAGGAGAGAGAGAGATTTTGGGAGATGTTAAGCGAATGTATAGGAACTTTTGAACCAAATGAGAGAGTAATTGTGGTAGGGGACCTAAATGCTAAAGTGGGAGAAACATGCAGAGAGGGTGTAGTAGGTAAGTTTGGGGTGCCAGGTGTAAATGAAAATGGGAGCCCTTTGATTGAACTTTGTAAAGAAAGGGGTTTAGTTATAGGTAATACATATTTTAAGAAAAAGAGGATAAATAAGTATACAAGATATGATGTAGGGCGTAATGACAGTAGTTTGTTGGACTATGTATTGGTAGATAAAAGACTGTTGAGTAGACTTCAGGATGTACATGTTTATAGAGGGGCCACAGATATATCAGATCACTTTTTAGTTATAGCTACAGTGGGAGTAAAAGGTAGATGGGATACAAGGAAAATAGAATCAGTAAGTAAGAGAGAGGTGAAGGTTTATAAACTAAAAGAGGAGGCAGTTAGGGTAAGATATAAACAACTATTGGAGGATAGATGGGCTAGTGAGAGTGTAGGCAATGGGGTCGAAAATGTATGGGGTAGATTTAAAAATGTAGTGTTAGAGTGTTCAGCAGAAGTTTGTGGTTACAGGCGAGTGGGTGCGGGAGGGAAGAGGCGATTGGTGGAATGATGATGTAAAGAGAGTAGTAAGGGAGAAAAAGTTAGCATATGAGAGGTTTTACAAAGTAGAAGTGATGCAAGGAGGGAAGAGTATATGGAGAGAAAAAGAGAGGTTAAAAGAGTGGTGAAGCAATGTAAAAAGAGAGCAGATGAGAGAGTGGGTGAGATGTTATCAGCAAATTTTGTTGAAAATAAGAAAAAGTTTTGGAATGAGATTAATAAGTTGAGGAAGCCTAGAGAACAAATGGATTTGACAGTTAAAAATATGAGAGGAGAGTTATTAAATGGAGAGTTAGAGGTATCGGGAAGATGGAGAGAATATTTTGAGGAGTTGTTAAATGTTGATGAAGACAGGGAAGCTGTGATTTCGTGTGTAGGGCAAGGAGGAATAACATCTTGTAGGAGTGTGGAAGAGCCAGTTGTGGGTGTAGGGGAAGTTCGTGAGGCAGTGGGTAGAATGAAAGGGGGTAAGGCAACTGGGATTGATGGGATAAAGATAGAAATGTTAAAAGCAGGTGGGGATATAGTTTTGGAGTGGTTGGTGCTATTATTTAATAAATGTATGGAAGAGGGTAAGGTACCTAGGATTGGCAGAGAGCGTGTATTGTTCCTTTGTATAAAGGCAAAGGGGACAAAAGAGAGTGCAAAAATTATAGGGGAATAAGTCTGTTGAGTGTATGGTAGAGTTATTATTGAAAGAATTAAGAGTAAGACAGAAAGCAGGATAGCAGATGAACAAGGGGGCTTTAGGAAAGGTAGGGGGTGTGTAGACCAAGTGTTTACAGTGAAACATATAGGTGAACAGTATTTGGATAAGGGTAAAGATGTTTTTGTGGCATTTATGGATTTGGAAAAGGCGTATGATAGGGTAGATAGGGGGGCAATGTGGCAGATGTTGCAGGTGTATGGAATAGGAGGAAGGTTGCTGAAAGCAGTGAAGAGTTTTTATGAGGATAGTGAGGCTCAGGTTAGAGTGTGTAGGAGGGAAGGGGACTATTTCCCAGTAAAAGTGGGCCTTAGACAAGGATGTGTGATGTCACCGTGGTTGTTCAATATATTTATAGATGGGGTTGTAAGAGAAGTGAATGCGAGGGTCTTGGCAAGAGGTGTTGGGCTAAAGATAAAGAAGCAAATACAAAGTGGGAGTTGTCACAGTTGCTTTTTGCTGATGACACTGTGCTTTGGGAGATTCTGAAGAGAAGTTGCAGAGGTTGGTGGATGAATTTGGTAGGGTGTGTAAAAGAAGAAAATTGAAAGTGAATATAGGAAAGAGTAAGGTGATGAGGATAACAAAAAGAATAGGTGACGAAAGATTGGATATCAGATTGGAGGGAGAGAGTATGGAGGAGGTGAATGTATTCAGATATTTGGGAGTGGACATGTCGGCGGATGGGTCTATGAAGGATGAGGTGAATCATAGAATTGATGAGGGAAAAGGGTGAGTGGAGCACTTCGGAGTCTGTGGAGACAAAGAACCTTGTCCATGGAAGTAAAGAGGGAATGTATGAGAGTATAGTTATACCAACACTCTTATATGGGTGTGAAGCATGGGTGATGAATGTTGCAACGAGGAGAAGGCTGGAGACAGTGGAGATGTCATGTCTGAGGTCAATGTGTGGTGTGAATATAATGCAGAGAATTCGGAGTTTGGAAATTAGGAGGAGGTGCGGGATTACCAAAACGATTGTTCAGAGAGCTGAGGAGGGGTTGTTGAGGTGGTTTGGACATGTAGAGAGAATGGAACGAGACAGAGTGACTTCGAGAGTGTATAAATCTGTAGTGGAGGGAAGGCGGGGTAGGGGTCGGCCTAGGAAAGGTTGGAGGGAGGGGTAAAGGAAGTTTTGTGTGTGGAGGGCTTGGACTTCCAGCAAGCATGTGTGAGCGTATTTGATAGGAGTGAATGGAGGCATATGGTTTTAACACTTGACGTGCTGTTGGAGTGTGAGCAAAGTAACATTTATGAAGGGATTCAGGGAAATCGGCAGGCCGGACTTGAGTTCTGGAGATGGGAAGTACAGTGCCGGCACTCTGAAGGAGGGGTGTTAATGTTGCAGTTTTATAACTGTAGTGTAAAGCACCCCTCTGGCAAGACAGTGATGGAGTGAATGATGATGAAAGTTTTTCTTTTTCGGGCCACCCTGCCTTGGTGGGAATCGGCCGATGTGTTAATAAAAAATAATAAATAAATTCCCATAGACGCATCTTTCTCACTTGCACTTCAGGAAGTACAGTTCAAAAGACTGTATCCCTTCTTATTAATTTAGGTGCTCAAATGAATTTATGTAGATGATGAATGCTCTCTGTACATTATCTAGATCTGCAATTTTGCCTGCCTTAAATAGGGTTATTAGTGTAATCAACAGCCTGGTTGACCAGGCAAGCACCAGACGAGCCTGGCCCATGGCCGGGCTCAGAGAGTAGAGAAACTCTTGAAACTCTTTAAAGGTATATCAAAGGTATACTTCATTCCAGTCAAGAAAGACAAAATAGCTCACAGAGTATAAGCACTGGATTGCATCTCTTTGTTTTGAAGCCATGGGCTCAAGTTATTCCTGTTCCCTAAGCAGCTGACAACAACATTATTGCAATTTTCTCAAGTTAACAAAATTTTTATTGTCATTAAACTGAATGTTAAAAATTTAATCTCTTTGGAACCTCTATGAATTATAGCTAAAAATAAATTTTATTTTAATTATTATTCACATGTTGTACCTACTCAATATACTTATAGTGCATACACAATACAAATGTATACAACATTTACACACTCAATAATATTTATGCAGGGTTTTTGAAAATGCTGCATCTAAAAACCCATTGTCATCAGTCTTACCTGAACCTTGTTGCATTTGTGGCGTAGATCCTGGAGGGAGGGACTGTGAACTAAGTTCGTGGGGAGGCCCTGGGGGTGCAGGACTGGGCCCAGGAGGGACTCCAACCTGACCCACGCCTGTACCCACTCCGCCAGTACCGTGCCCACCTACTCCTCCACTCTGAAAAAGCCAAGAAAAATTAGCAATAATTATTTTTAACACACTGGCTGTCGTGTCAGTATCATATGTACACTTGTGTAGTGTACCAGCGTTCATCCTAGCTATACAGCTGGTCCCTTTGCGTGTGACGTCACGATACCTGCTGACGTCAGAGGCTCAGCGCATGTGCATAGCCACGCATAGGCGTACCCTCTCACAAGTAACACACCTACAAGCTGAACGGACGGTGGCTGGGCTCCCTCCTTCACATACTGTAAATATACCGTAACCATCCTACAAGGAGTGTCTTTGACAACCTAAATATCTCTCCCAAGACCCACACGACATGGCCATCTCCCACCGAGGTAGGGTTACCTGAAAAAATAAACACTTTTACCATCATTCACTCAATCACTGTCTTGCCAAAAGTGTGCTGGAATCACAGTTCAGATGAACCTCTGAACTGTAAAATCCCCACCACTCTTTCAGAGTGAAGTCACTGTACTTTACACCTCCAGGACTCAAAATCCAGCTAACCAGTTTCCATGAATCCCTTCATAAATGTTATCTTACTCACACTCCAACAGCAAATCAAATCATGAAAATCCCTTACCTACACTTACTCCTAGCTAGCATACTCACACAAGCCTGATGGATGTCCAAGCCCTAGTATTCAAAGCCTCCTTTATCTCCAAGGATGACCCCTACTCCTCCATCCCTCCATCCCAGATTTACACACCCTCCTAACCATCCTATTTTCCTACATCCTCTCTCAATGCCCCAAAAATCTCAACTGCTCATCAGCCCACTAAATACTACTTCTGGTAACCCCACACCTTCTAATCTTCCCACAATGCACTGCAGGGGCCCCAATTTTTTTTGTATACTGTGCACATTGACCATGCATGAATCTTTTTCAAGGGTAATTACAGAGTACAAGATAAGAACTTAGCAAACCACTAACTAACCCTTTTAATTTCTATCTCCAAACTAGTGCTAGAGATGTGGAAGTTTACTAATGGAATTCTAATCTTTAAATCAGGGATAAGTCATTACCATCAAATTAACACCCAATAAGCCTGACCTCCATATTAAGCCAATTATTAAGAGTCAATTATAGAAGCTATAATAAGAAGCCACCTTCATTAGCATAATTTGATTCATGAGACTAAACACTTGATTCACAAGGAGTTATGAGTGTCTAGCAAATTTAAAAACATCCTTCAGCAAAGTATATGAGGCAGTGGATCATGATAAAGTACATTATAATATTTATTTGGATTTCTGTATGGCTTTTGATAAGAGTACCACACACAAGACTGTTAGAAGAAGCAGCAGCTTGTGGTACAAGGAAACTAGTTTTATCATGGATTGAGGCATGGCTATCCAAAAGGAAGCAAAGTCTCTACATAAATGAGGTGAAGTCAGAGTGCAGACCAGTCACAAGTGGCATTCCACAAGAATTAGACTGGGCACAATGTTGTTCATAATTTACATTAATGACCTTGATGTGGGGACAGCAGGTGACATGAGTACATTTTTTTTTTTTTTCAACAAATCGGCCGTCTCCCACCGAGGCAGGGTGACCCAAAAAGAGAGAAAATCCCCAAAAAGAAAATACTTTCATCATTCAACACTTTCACCACACTCATACATAATCACTGTCTTTGCAGAAGAGCTCAGATACGACAGCTGAGAATTGTCCCTCCCAGCTATCACTATCCCAGACCCCTCCTTTAAAGTGCAGGCATTGTACTTCCCATTTCCAGGATTCAAGTCCAACTAAATCAATTAACTGGTTTCCCTGAATCCCTTCACAAAATGTTACCCTGCTCACACTCCAACAGATCGTCATGTCCCAAAAATCATTCGTCTCCATTCACTCCTATCTAACACGCTCACACATGCTTGCTGGAAGTCCAAGCCCCTCGCCCACAATACCTCCTTTACCCCTTCCCTCCAACCTTTTCTAGGACGACCCCTACCCCGCCTTCCTTTCCCTACAGATTTATACGCTCTCCAAGTCATTCTACTTTGATCCATTCTCTCTAAATGACCAAACCATCTCAACAACCCCTCTTCAACCCTCTGACAAATACTTTTAGTAACTCCACACCTTCTCCTAATTTCCACATTCCGAATTTTCTGCAAAATATTTACACCACACATTGCCCTTAGACAGGACATCTCCACTGCCTCCAGCCTCCTCCTCGCTGCAGCATTTGTAACCCATGCTTCACACCCATATAAGAGTGTTGGTACCACTATACTTTCGTACATTCCCTTCTTTGCCTCCATGGATAACGTTTTTTGTCTCCACAGATACCTCAACGCACCATTTGCCAGTACAAAAATAGACCAAATAATAAATTCAAGGGAAGATTCCAGTGACCTTCAGGAAGCTTTGGACATTCAATAATGTGGTCCAAAGGTGGCAAATGGATTTTAATGTAGATAAATAAAGAGTAAGGTGATGAGGATAACAAAAAAATTAGATAACGGAAGATTGGATATCAGATTGGAGGGAGAGAGTATGGAGGAGGTGAATGTGTTCAGATATTTGGGAGTGGATGTGTCAGCAGATGGGTGTATGTAGGATGAGATGAATCATAGAATTAATGAGGGAAAAAAGGTGAGTGGTGCACTGAAGAGCTTGTGGAGACAGAGAACTTTATCCATGAAAGCAAAGAGGGGAATGTATGACAGTATAGTTATACCAACACTCTTGTATGGGTGTAAGACATGGGTTGTGAATGTTGCAACAAGGAGAAGGCTGGAGGCAGTGGAGATGTCATGTCTGAGAGCAATGTGTGGTGTGAATATAATGCAGAGAATCCGTAGTTTGGAGTTTAGGAGGAGGTGTGGGATTACCAAAACTTATCCAGAGAGCTGAGGGGTTGTTGAGATGGTTTGGACATATAGAGGATGGAACAAAATAGAATGACTTCGAGTGTATAAATCTGTAGTGGAGGGAAGGCGGGATAGGGGTCGGCCTAGAAAAGGTTGGAGGAAGGGGGTAGAGGAGGTTTTGTGTGCGAGGGGCTTGGACTTCCAGCAAGCATGCGTGAGCGTGTTAGATAGGAGCAAGTGGTTTTTAGGACTTGACGTGCTGTTGGAGTGTAGGCAAGGTAACATTTATGAAGGGTTTCAGGGAAACCGGCAGGCCGGACTTGATTCCTGGAGATGGGAAGTACAGTGCCGGCACTCTGAATTAGGGGTGTTAATGTTGCAGGTTTGTAGCTGTAGTGTAAGCATGCCTCTGGCAAGACAGTGATGGAGTGAATGATGATGAAAGTTTTTCTTTGTTGGGCCACCCTGCCTTGGTGGGAAACGGCCTGTGTGTTAATAATAAAAAAAATGCAAAGTCCTAATCCTTGGGAATGTAAAAAAAATCCTCACATTAATAAACTAAATAACACAGAACATGACCATACTGAATGTGAAAATAACTTTGGAGTTATGGTAAGAAGAAATCTTATATCAAGAAGTTTAAATAACAGGAGTCCAAGGGTTATACTACTAGTAAGACAGCACATAGATTACACAGCTCAGTTCTGGTCTCCATACCAAAGAATGGCTATAAATGCATTGGAGAACATACCGAGAAGGATGACAAAATTAATCCTCTGCATTATGAATCTTTCATACACAGATTGGGGGCTTTGTACCTTCACTTTCTTGAAAGACACAGAATGAGGGAAGATATACAGTAATCGAAGAAGATAAGTGGAAGATAGGAATAAAGGAAATATAAATGGGGTATTGAGGGTCTGTAACCTAACAAGAAATCAAAGTAATGTATTCAAATTGGATAAGTTTAGCTTTAGAAAGGATATAGGAAATTCCTGGTTTGCACTAGAGTAGTCAATGAGTGGAACAATCTGACAAGTAGGGTCACCGAAGCTACAACATTAGGTAGTTTTAAAAACAGGTTAGACAAATACATGAGCAAGAAGAGTTGGATTTGAATGGGAGCTGCAGAAAATGGGTTACCAGGATTATTAAACCTTAAAACTTGGGTAGCTTTAAGAATAGGTGGGTCAAATATCTGAGTGATAGGGGTCAGAATCGAGAAGATCCTACCAGGTATGGGCTTACTGGCCCATATCTGGCAGTGTTCCTCCTTTCTTATGTTATTTCATTGAAAGCAAATCTAAAATAAAGGCCGAGTAAAGTAGAAAATTGACAAAAACAGTTTGTCACCAAAAGTTGCATTGTGATGGAAGATACAATGTCCTTCAAGAGCAGCACATTTTTAAGAAGTTACTCATGCTACTTTTATTTGATGGCCATAAACAATCAGTAAAATTTATTAAAATTCGGTAATGCTCTTTATTAGTAGTCCAGCCATTTCCCAGGAACTCTAGCATGATTATGCTACAAAAATAAACTCTCGAATATTGTGTGAACTCTATCGATCTGTGTCTAGTTTGTTTCTAGATACTGGTGGTGAACAAATGTTTTATCAAAAGTAGCAATCCACAAAACAAGAAATTAACTGAAAACTCCTTTAAGTATGAGCTTAACTTTTATTACTTTTGTAATAAGAATGTAACTAATAGAAGTGCATAAATAACAAAAAAGGCACAATACTGTGACTGGAACAATACACACACAACCTGCACATATAAAAAGAGAGGAGCTTACGACGACGTTTCGGTCCGACTGTCTGCCTGCCTGTCTATAAATACCCCTTCCATCTGTCCTGTGTGTTAGTGTGACTTTGTAAATGGTCCAAGTCGGACCGAAACATCGTTGTAAGCTCCTCTCTTTTTATATGTGCGGGTTGTGTGTGTATAGAAGTGCATACCTGTAAAACTTGGTGATGTTGTGATAACGTTGCATGAGTGTGTGTGTGATGCTGAGAGTGTGACACAGGAGGAGCAGCAGCTGTTGCGTTGTGTGGGTTGTGAGATGGTGGTTGTGGTTGTGTGCGAAGCTGTGGTGGTCCTTGTGGAGGTTGTGGGGCAGCAGCAGCTGGTGGTGGATGGGGTGCAGGGTACTGGTTGATTCTTAACGGTGCTCCAGTTGCCCCACCCGGCCCACCACTAAATCCACTCACATCACCTGCAACAAATATTTTTTATTTAAAAACTACACTAGATATGCTTCAGTTATATTAGGGCAATCAAGGTACGTATGGACATTATCTCCAATCTCCTATCCCAGGATACTTTAAAAAAAATTATTAAAACTGAAAATTTTATCTGACATCAACTTCTAGGCCATCAACAACTAATAACATAAGATTGTATAGCACCAGGGTAGGATGACCCAAAGAAGGAAACACATGCACTGTCATTCATTCAACAATTGTCTTAGCCAGAAGTGCACAGACATCACAATTCAATTATCCTCTGAACTGCAACATCTCCACCTCTCCAATGGAGTGCAGGCACTAGCCTTCCCACCTTCAGGACTGAAGTCCGGCTAACTGGATTCCTTGAATCCTTTCATAAATTTTTACCTTGCTCACACTCAAACAGCATATCCATTAAAACTCTTATCTAACATCCTCACAAAAGCCTGCTGGATGCTCAAGACCCTAAAAGAGTCTTTTTACACAACCCCGCCAACCAATCCTAGGTTGACCCAAACCCCTCCTACCTTACCCCCAAGATTAATACATCTTCATTGTCATCCTACTCTTCTTCATCCTCTCTACATGCCCAAACCACCTCAACAACCCCACCTTAGTTCTCTGAAAAACTCTTGGTGACCTCCACAATGTCTTTTAATATTAATTATAAACTATCAAAGTATAGAAGATACTGCATTATATAACTAAAAAATTAACTCAGTGCCTAGATGGGATGGTGACCAAAGGTTGTGACACTATTCCAAGGATTACACTTGAAATTTATATTTTTCTGCATAAAACTTTATTTCTGAATAATACAGGTTTTATGCTTCACTATAAACTAATGAGAATAATAATCTAGTACAGTGGACCCTCGGTTTTCATACAACTCCAAACTCGAACAATTATGTAAGTGTATTTTTGTAAGTGCTTTTGTAAGTTTATTTTTGGGGGTCTGAAATGACTAATCTAATTTACATTCGTCCTTATGAGAACAAATTCGTTCGGTAACGGCACTCGAACAGCCTTCTGGAAAGAATTATCAACGAAAACCGAGGGTCCACTGTATATCTAAACTGACACATTGTATCAAACCTTACAAGTTTTCTTCACATTGTATCACACATTACAAGTTTTCTTCACATTGTATCACACATTACAAGTTTTCTTCACATTGTATCACACATTACAAGTTTTCTTCACATTGTATCACACATTACAAGTTTTCTTCACATTGTATCACACATTACAAGTTTTCTTCACATTGTATCACACATTACAAGTTTTCTTCACATTGTATCACACATTACAAGTTTTCTTCACATTGTATCACACATTACAAGTTTTCTTCTTCGTATCACACATTACAATATTTTTCTCTTAACATTGTGCAAAACATAATCACCATGACTTTCATTTCTAATTTCCTAGATAACCTTTAAGGTGGCACCATGATACAAGAAGTCTTCTCAGTCTATTTGTCATTAGACTCTGCCACCTATATTGTTTATTTATAAATCAAAATGTCCAACAACTCTTTCTTAGAAGCATTACCAGTAATGGGCCCTTTACACTACTGAAGGAGCCTGGCTCATAGTTCAGAGCTTCCTGCCTCTCACCCTCCTTCAATATTGCTACACTATCATCTAGAAATGAAAATACCCTGGATTTGATATTCACAAACAACGAGGAATTAATCAGAGACATAACAGTTACAAAAACAATATACTCTGATCATAACATCATAGAAGTTCAAACTAGTATTAACTCAGGGTTAGGGAACTGCGACACTAATGTTAGAGACGGAATGTTCAGTAAGTTTAATTTTAATAACCATAGAATTGACTGGGAAAAAATAAACCAAGAGCTATCAGACATATCATGGGAATCAGACATGAGCACCCTAAATCCCCACCAGTGCCTAGAGAAGCTGAATACAGAAGCATACAAGGTATGTATGAAACACGTACCATTGAGGAAACCCCGAAGAAGATCAGATATAGAGAGAGAGCGTAGGAGATGGTACAGGAGAAGAAAACGGGTTACTGAATTGCTGAAAAACACAGTTATGTTGGAACAGAAGAGAGATAGCCTTAACCGAGAGATCACGGAATTAGAGCAAAAACTTAAGATGTCATACCTGACAGAAGAAGTACAAAGGGAACAAAGAGCCATACAGGATATTGCAAGAAACCCAAAATATTTCTACTCCTATGCAAAATCCAAGCTAAGAACTACCTGTAGAATTGGACCATTATTGAGAGGAGATTCGTATACGGACGATGAACAGGAAATGAGTGAAATTCTAAAAGAACAGTATGAGTCAGTGTTCAGCAACCCACTAAATGACAGCAAGGTAGAAAATGCAGAAATATTTTCACTCCAGCAGAAGGCTGCGCAGACCACCTAACCGACATTAGTACAAATCCCATAGATTTCGAAAAGAAATGGCCAACATGCCCACTCACTCAGCACCTGGACCAGATTCATGGAATGCTTTATTTATAAAGCAGTGCAAAGTACCATTAGCAAGAGCCCTTAGTATTCTGTGGAGAAAGAGCTTAGATCTAGGTGAAATTCCAGAGGCCTTAAAGAGTGCAGACATAGCTCCTTTGCATAAGGGAGGTAGTAGAGCACTAGCTAAAAATTACAGACCAGTAGCCCTCACTTCTCGCATCATAAAAATCTTTGAAAGAGTGATGAGACGGCAGATTACAAAGTTCATGGACCAGCTTTAGAGCGGGTCGATCATGCCTGTCACAGCTGCTGAACCATTATGACAGAATTACAGAGGCATTGGAGGACGACCAAAACGCAGATGTGATTTACACAGATTTTGCAAAGGCGTTTGACAAATGCGATCATGGAGTGATAGCGCACAAAATGAGGGCCATAGGCATTACGGGAAGGTAGGCAGATGGATTTTGAGTTCCTAACACAAAGAACACAAAAGTAGTAGTGAACAGGGCAAGATCCAGCATCAGCGAGGTCAAAAGCTCAGTGCCCCAAGGCACTGTCCTGGCACCTCTGCTGTTTCTAATCCTCATAGCAGACATAGATAAAAACACCCAGCACACTTTTGTATCATCATTTGCAGATGACACTAAAATAAGCATGAAAGTCACTACGGTAGAGGACACTGAAAAATTACAGGAGGACATAAGCAGGGTCTTCCAATGGGCAGTGGAGAACAACATGACGTTCAATGGTGATAAGTTTCAGCTGCTTAGGTATGGAAAAAATGAAGAACTCAAAAGGAACACTATATACAAAACGCAAGAGGGTCACCACATAGAACGAAAGGAACACGTAAAGGACTTGGGAATAATTATGTCTGCTGATCTGTCGTTTAAAGACCATAACAAGACAAAGATCACAACAGCCAGGAAGATGACGGGGTGGGTATTGAGAACTTTCAAAACAAGGGAAATAATGCCGATGGTGACACTATTCAAATCGCTAGTGCTCCCTCACTTAGAATACTGCTCAGTGCTGACGGCCCGTTCAGGGCAGGAGAAATAGCAGAGCTGGAACAAATCCAGAGATCGTTTACGGCTCACATTGAGCCATTGAAACATCTAAATTATTGGGAACGCCTTCAAGTCTTGAACATGTACTCATTGGAGCGGAGGAGAGAGAGATACATGATAATATATACATGGAAAGTACTTGAGGGCCTGGTCCCAAATCTGCACACTGCCATAACAACATACTGGAGTGAGAGATATGGGAGAAAGTGTAAAATAAATCCAGTGAGGAGCAGGGGTGCGGTGGGGACAATACGGGAGCACTGTATTAACATCCGGGGTCCCAGACTATTCAACATCTTACCAGAAGATATCCGAAACACGGCTGGAACCAGTGTAGAAGCCTTCAAGAGGAAACTGGACAAATATCTTCACCAGGTGCCAGATCAACCAGGCTGTGATGGATATGTGGGGCAGCGGGCCTCCAGCAGCAACAGCCTGGTTGACCAGGCAAGCACCAGACGAGCCTGGCCCATGGCCGGGCTCAGAGAGTAGATACTCTCGAAACTCTTCAAAGGTATATCAAAGGTATACTTAATAATGATGTGTCAAAGATAAGTACTAGTTGCTTGTACAATATTTTACCTGCTGTGCTTACATTTTCCACTAGTGTTTATCCTCTCAGTACAGAAGTGTTATTGTGGAGGGAGGGAGGAGGAAGGGGGGGAGGGAGGGAGGGAGGGAGGGAGGAGGAAAGGGGGAGGGAGGGAGGGAGAGAGAGAGAAAGAGAGAGAGAGAGAGAGAGAGAGAGAGAGAATGAGAGAGAATGAGAGAGAATGAGAGAGAATGAGAGAGAATGAGAGAATGAGTGAGAATGAGAGAGAATGAGAGAGAATGAGAGAGAATGAGAGAGAATGAATGAGAATGAATGAGAATGAATGAGAATGAGTGAGAATGAGTGAGAATGAGTGAGAATGAGAGAGAATGAGAGAATGAGTGAGAATGAGTGAGAATGAGAGAGCATGAACTCACCTAGTTGTGGTTGCAGGAGTCGAGTCACAGCTCCTGGCCCTGCCTCTTCACTGGCTGCTACTCAGTCACTCTTCCCGCTCCATGAGCTTTATCATACCGCTTCTTAAAGCTATGTATGGATCCTGCCTCCACTACATCTCTTCCCAGACTATTCCACTTCTGACAACTCTGTGACTGAAGAAATACTTCCTAACATCCCTGTACCTTTGATATACCTTTGACGAGTTTCGAGTTTCACTACTCTCTGAGCCCGGCCATGGGCCAGGCTCGTCTGGTGCTCGCCTGGTCAACCAGGCTGTTGCTGCTGGAGGCCTGATGCCCCACATATCCGTCACAGCCTGGTTGATCTGGCACCTGGTGAAGATACTTGTCCAGTTTCCTCTTGAAGGCTTCTATACTTGTCCCAGCCGTGTTTCTGATAATCTGGGACCCTGGATGTTGCTACAGTGTTCCCCTATTGTCCCCACCGCACCCCTGCTCCTCACTGGGTTTATTTTACACTTCCTCCCATATCTCTCACTCCAGTAGTATGTTGTTATGGCAGTGTGTAAATTTGGGACCAGGCCCTCGAGTACTTTCCAGGTATATATTATCAAGTAGTATCTCTCCTCATCTCCAATGAGTACATGTTCAAGACTTGAAGGCGTTCCCAGTAATTTAGGTGCTTTACTGGCTCAATGTGAGCTGTAAACGATCTCAGTATTTGTCCCAGCTCTGATATTTCTGCTTTGAACGGGGCCGTCAGAACTGAGCAATATTCAAAGTGAGAGAGCACTAGCGATTTGAAGAGTGTCACCATCGGCCTTATTTCCCTTGTTTTGAACGTTCTCAGTACCCACCCCGTCATCCTCCTGACTGTCATGATCTTTGCCTTGTTATGGACTTTAAAAGAAAGGTTAGCTGACATAATTATTCCCAGGTCTTTTATGTGTTCCTTTCGTTCTATTTGGTGACCCTCTTGAGTTTTGTATATAGTGTTCCTTTTGACTTTTTCATTCTTTCCATACCTCAGCAGCTGGAACTTATCGCCATTGAATGTCATGTTGTTCTCCACTACCCACTGGAAAACCATGCTTATGTCTTCCTGTAACTTTTCAGTGTCCTCAACCGTAGTGACTTTCATGCTTATTTTAGGGTCATCTGCAAATGATGATACAAAATTATGCCAGGTGTTTTTATCTATGTCTGCCATGAGGATGAGAAACAGCAGAGGTGCCAGGACAGTACCTTGGGGTACTGAGCTTTAGACCTCGCTGTTGCTGGATCTTGCCCTGTTCACTACTACTTTTTGTGTTCTGTGTATTAGGAGCCCGAAAATCCATCTGACTACCTTCCCCGTAATGCCCATGGCCCTCATTTTGTGCGCTATCACTCCATGATCGCATTTGTCAAACGCCTTTGCAAAATCTGTGTAAATCACATCTGCGTTTTGATTGTCTTCCAACACCTCCGTAATTCTATCATAATGGTTCAGCAGCTATGACAGGCATGATCGTCCTACTCTAAAACCACGCTGGTTTGGGTTATGCTGTATCCATGATTATATCATAGTGGTTCAATAGATGCAAGAGGCAGGACTGACCTGCTCTAAACCCATGCTGCCATGGATTGTGCAAGTGTTGAGAATCCATGTGATTTGCAATCATACTTCTTAGAATTCTTTCAAAGAATTTTATGATGTAGGTAGGACATTAGAGCTATTGGTCTTAGCTATTTCTTTGCTGCCACCTTTATAGAGTTGGGCTACATCCGTTGTTTTTAGCAACTGTGGGTGTGGAAGAGGTGGGTGTGAAGTGGAAGAGGTGACGTGGAAGTGGAAGAGGTGACGTGGAAGTGGAAGAGGTGACGTGGAAGTGGAAGAGGTAACGTGGAAGTGGAAGAGGTGACATGGAAGTGGAAGAGGTGACATGGAAGTGGAAGAGGTGACGTGGAAGTGGAAGAGGTGACGTGGAAGAGGTGACGTGGAAGTGGAAGAGGTGACGTGGAAGTGGAAGAGGTGACGTGGAAGTGGAAGAGGTGACGTGGAAGTGGAAGAGGTGACGTAGAAGTGGAAGAGGTGACGTGGAAGTGGAAGAGGTGACGTGGAAGTGGAAGAGGTGACGTGGAAGTGGAGGAGATGGATGTGAAGTGGAGGGTGTGGAAGCATGAGTTTAGAAGTGGATGAAGCATGGATGTGCAAGTGTGGATATAGATGTGTAGGTGTGGGTGAAGCATGGATGTGGAAGTGTGGATGAAGTGTGGGTGTAGGTGTGGATGAAGTGTGGGTCTAGGTGTGGATGAAGTGTGGGTGTAGGTGTGGATGAAGTGTGGGTGTAGGTGTGGATGAAGTGTGGGTGTAGGTGTGGATGAAGTGTGGATGTAGAAGTGTGGGTTAGGTGTGGATGAAGTGTGGGTTTAGGTGTGGGTGAAGTGTGGGTGTAGGTGTGGATGAAGTGTGGGTGTAGGTGTGGATGAAGTGTGGGTGTAGGTGTGGATGAAGCGTGGAAGTAGAAGTGTGGGTGTTGGTGTGGATGAAACATGGATGTAGAAGTGTGGGTGTTGGTGTGGATGAAGCATGGATGTAGAAGTGTGGGTGTAGGTGTGGATGAAGCGTGGATGTAGAAGTGTGGGTGTAGGTGTGGATGAAGCGTGGATGTAGAAGTGTGGGTGTAGGTGTGGATGAAGCGTGGATGTAGAAGTGTGGGTGTAGGTAAAGTGTGGATGTAGAAGTGTGGGTGAAGCATAGGTGTGGGTGTGGGTGGACGGGCAGTTGTGAGTCGGTGAGAAAAAATCAATATACCAACACTAGTTCACCAGACAAGGTGGGGTCACCCCCTCACCACCACCCTCCATCCCCCACAGCCTCCCTCCGTCCCACCACCAACACAATCTCCTTCACCCACCACAACCTCCCTCACCCACCCACCACATCATCTCTCACCCACCACAACATCCCTCACCCACTGGTACACTAAGAGAAAACACAATAAGTGTCCGGGGCCCAAGACTGTTCAACAGCGTCCCACCAGCCATAAGGGGCATTACCAGTAGACCCTGGTTGTCTTCAAGAGGGAGGTGGACAGATACCTAAAGTCAGTGCCTGATCAGCCGGGCTGTGGTTCGTACGTTGGACTACGTGCAGCCAGCAGTAACAGCCTCGTTGATCAGGCCCTGATCCACCGGGAGGCCTGGTCATAGACCGGGCCGCGGGGACGTCGATCCCCGGAATGCCCTCCAGGTAGACCCACACCACATCCATCACCCACCACAACCTCCCTCACCCACCACCACCTCCCTCACCCACCACCACCTCCCTCACCCACAACCACCTCCCTCACCCACAACCACCTCCCTCACCCACAACCACCTCCCTCACCCACAACCACCTCCCTCACCCACAACCACCTCCCTCACCCACAACCACCTCCCTCACCCACAACCACCTCCCTCACCCACAACCACCTCCCTCACCCCCACCTCCTCACCCAACCACCTCCCTCACCCACAACCACCTCCCTCACCCACAACAACCTCCCTCACCCACATCCCTCACCCACAACCACCTCCCTCACCCACAACCCTCTCCCTCACCCACAACCCACCCCTCATCAAAAATAACAACCTCCTCTACTTCCACAAAAGACCTACCTCCACTTATTCCCAAAAAGCAACCCCTCTTACTCACATCCTCACAGTACTATCAGTAAACCGAGCGGAGACAAACAAGACATAACACCCACAAGTTCAACACCAAGAAGTAACTGAAGGCATACCCACACGAAGAAGCCTCAACACGAAACAGCTCAACCCAAGCATTCTTAACCCAAGCAGCCTCATGAGACCGCAGTCAACACCGAGGCAGCTCAACACCAGAGGCAGCATCAACACCGAAGGCAGCCTCAACACCGAAGGCAGCCTCAACACCGAAGACAGCCTCAACACCGAAGACAGCCTCAACACCGAAGACAGCCTCAACACCGAAGACAGCCTCAACACCGAAGGCAGCCTCAACACCGAAGGCAGCCTCAACACCGAAGGCAGCCTCAACACCGAAGGCAGCCTCAACACCGAAGGCAGCCTCAACACCGAAGGCAGCCTCAACACCGAAGGCAGCCTCAACACCGAAGACAGCCTCAACACCGAAGGCAGCCTCAACACCGAAGGCAGCCTCAACACCGAAGGCAGCCTCAACACCGAAGGCAGCCTCAACACCGAAGCAGCCTCAACACCGAGGCAGCCTCAACACCGAAGGCAGCCTCAACACCGAAGGCAGCCTCAACACCGAAGGCAGCCTCAACACCGAAGCAGCCTCAACACCGAAGCAGCCTCAACACCGAAGGCAGCCTCAACACCGAAGGCAGCCTCAACACCGAAGGCAGCCTCAACACCGAAGGCAGCCTCAACACCGAAGGCAGCCTCAACACCGAAGGCAGCCTCAACACCGAAGACAGCCTCAACACCGAAGACAGCCTCAACACCGAAGACAGCCTCAACACCGAAGGCAGCCTCAACACCGAAGGCAGCCTCAACACCGGAGGCAGCATCAACATCAGTTCCTCCAGTATATTCTAGATAAACTTTATGGTGCACCAGCTTTTGTCAATATTGCAGTGAATTTATTGTAACTGGGAACCCAGGTTCTCCAATAAATTTGACGTTTGAACTGGTCCTCTATATTTTTTAGATCTGCAATTTTGCCTGCTTTAATTAGGGGTTGTAGTTATGCAGCCTATCATTTTCTTTGCTGTAGTTAAAGTAAAACGTGTTCCTAAAACCTAAGCTTTTCTGAAATTGTTACTCTGAAGATCCTTACATTATTTTTCCGATGTTTAGTCTCATTCAACATATTGTTTTCCGCAATTCAATGAATTCAATGAAGACCTGGTGATTGTTGATTTGAAGATTTACTGGCTTCCGTGGATGCCACTAGCATACAAATCCTAGTATCGTCTGTAAAACATGGTAGAGTGCTATAACTTGTGTTATAAGAGAATGGGGGGGAAAAAAAAAAAAAAGAGTACTATGCCTCGGGGAACAAACTTTTACCTATGGAGGCTACCGATTTTACTGTTTACTCTTAGGAAGCGGTTTGCCAGATGCTGACGATTCACTTGCCTACGTTTCCATTTATTCCTTTTGTACCGGTATGCATTACTTTATGATAATGCAAAAAGACCATTCTTGGAGAAAACTTTTGTAAAATTTAAGTATATTCCACTGACGTTTTTATTTCCGGTGTATCCAAAACCAATAGGTAGTACTTGAATAATCGCGAGAAGCAGGATTGACCTGCTCTTATCCAATGTTGCCCTATTTTATTTACAGTTTGGTTGTCCAACATCTTTAAGCACATAACTGTTATTATCAATCAAATTTACACTCATTATTCACTTACTGTTGTTGTGACTAATCCACTCATATTACAAAAATCATAATCACAAATCAAGTAAAAACTATTCGAAGAATTTTTCCACATCTCACAATTCATAGTCATAATTCATTGTTACCGGCCATAACTGTCAGCAAATTTAGACAAAAAGGTAAATATCCTCACCACTTATGTCGAAAGAGATGCTTGGTTCTTAAAAAAATCAGGAAGCATCTTCTGGGGAGTGGAACCCCTCCCAGAGATGAGGCCCCTAAACCTAGCCACAAATTGCTCAAACTACGCCAGCACGATTTTGATAATGCAACACGTCACTGCTTCTAGTCAGATTTTTGCTATTGGTTTACTGCCACCCTTTTTGAGTTGGGCTACATACCTGAATTTTAATGACGAGGATGATGCCTGTGTCTAGATTTTCTTCATACGATATTTGACTTTTTTTTTTTTTATAAATTTTATGAATAAGAAGTTCAGGACCTAAGGGAGAGTGCACGGCCATACTATTAATGACTTCCTCAAAATCAAGCGAGGTTACATGTAGTCGGTTAGAGCTGTTAGAAATTATAGAGATGTTGGCAATGTTTAGAGCGTCTCTCATAGAAAATAAATATTCGTGTTTTCAATCTTGAATATGATTATCGACTGAATGAACAGTCACACTGTGACTTCAGTATTTCGCTGTTGTCATCAGTGAATGTTATCTCCTATAAACAAGGAGCCAAATACTATGTAATTTTTTCCTCGTATATTTTGAGCACTAAAATTGTATTTTAAATTACTTTCAATTACACAGCTGCTTCTTAAATTTAAGTGGCTAGGTAATCTAATAACAAGAAGAGTCTTCCAGTTACAGTACATGGGATTCAAATTTTGGAAATTGTAAGTTCACTTTATCTTAAGACAGCTTACTGGTAATGCGGGGGAATCGACTGAGGAAATGTTCCAATTTCAACAATTATTTCAGGAAAATATTTTACACAGATGTTAACAGTGTAATACTTGTGTAGTGTATAGATTAAACCATTTGTCGTGGGGTTCTTGGAGAGAATGGTAGCGTAGGAAATCACTTGCAGACTGTTATATGAGGCGTTATTATTGGTATTACTTGGCAGAGCCCAGCCTCCCTGTCTGACCTCTTCTAAGCCTTTGTCGGAATCTGGCAGAGGCCTCTAGGCTAACTCGCTGGTTCACGGGAGGACGTGATGTCATGGCTAGCAAGGGAGCCTTGCTATAATTGTATTAAGAATCTATATACTACACAAGTATTACACTGTTAACACAGGAAAATGCATATAAAATACAAAAAAATACTAAGAGAAGACCTATGAAAGAAAAAGTACTGTATCTGAAAAACAAACTTAACGTGTTAATAACTTACAATCATGTAATGAAACTTAAAGGTAAGAGGTGCAACACCAATGTTGACACTATTTTTATATGCAAAGTTAAAAAAAAAGACAGGAGTAGACTCTCCACTAAAGTTTTAAGACCAAAACAATACTTTCATTTAATAAACAAGAGCCCTAATGTTAGTTGAAGAACCACCTCACGACAATACTGATGTTAGTTGAAGAACTAAGATATTTGTGAAGACACTAGTTCAGTTTCCTCTTGGAGATTTCTACACTTGTCCCAGCAGTGTATCTGGTATCTTGTGCTAAGATGTTGAATAGTCTGGGGCCACGGACGTTGATAGTTTCCCTAGTATGCCCACAGCACTGCTGTTTGTCCACTAGGTTTATTTTGCACTTCTTGCTATATGTCTCACTCCAGTATGTTATGGTAGTCTGCAGATTTTGGACAAGACCCTCAAGTACGTTCCAAGTATTTATTATCATGTCTCTCTCCTCTGCTCCATGAATACACATTTAAGACTAAGACGTTTCCAGTAATTAAAACACTACTGGTGCCAGATCAACCAGGCTGTGATGGATATGTGGGGCAGCGGGCCTCCAGCAGCAACAGCCTGGTTGACCAGGCAAGCACCAGACGAGCCTGGCCCATGGCCGGGCTCAGAGAGTAGATACTCTCGAAACTCTTCAAAGGTATATCAAAGGTGGCGCTAGACGGGCCGTAAACGATCTCTACCTGTTCCAACTGACGTTTTTCCTCCCCCAAACGGGGTCGTCAACACTGAGCAATATTCCAAATGAGAGAGCACAAGCGATTTGAAAAGTGTCACCACTTGTTTTGAAAGTTCTCATTATCCACGCCGTGATCTTCCTGGCTGTCGTAAGCTTGGTCTTATTGTGTTCTTTGAAAGATCAGCTGACATAATTACTCCAAAGTCTTTCACTCATTCCTTTCGTTCTATATGACTATCTTGAGTACACGGAAAACACAATGTGTCAGGTGCCCAAAGCTGTTCAACAGCGTCCCATCATACATAAAGGGGATTACCAATAGACCCCTATCTGTCTTCAAGAAGGAACTGAACAGATACTTAAAAGTCAATACCTGACCAGCCGGGCTGTGGTTCGTACGTTGGACTGCATGTGGCCAGCAGCAACAGCCTGGCTGATGAGGCACTAAGCCACCGCGAGGCCTGGTCATGGACCGAGCCGCGGGGGCGTCTCGGAACTCCCTCCAGATAGGTAGACTCACTCCACACACAAGCCGAGTGTCTATTGCCTAAGGCCTTTGACAAATGGTAACTTGCATACATTAAATCATTACATTCATTATTTGTCTTGTAAATATAACTGGAAACATAGTGTAACAGGTCTATCATTTTCAGTAACTTTAGCTTTAAATGAAATTCACAAAGTAAAATAATACATAACTCTAAATATAAAATTGTATATTAAATATGGGTCAGTAGAGTAGTGAGACACGAGCATGGGTCCAGATGGAGAGACTGGGAGGGAGGGAGGGAGAGGTCCCCAAGGATCCACCCTGATCCACATTCCTTTCCCTCCCTCCCTCTCGGCCGTGTTTACCAGCAAAGATAATGGAGGAGAGCAATGGGGCAAAACTTACCTGGAAACCTATGTGAGAACCTGTGCTTGTGTGGCCAATACTGCTGCTGCTGGTAGGGAGGAGGAGGAGGAGGAGGAGCCTTATTGGGCAGTAGGGTGGGGCAGCGCAGTAAGTCTAGGGTGTTGAGTGTGTCGTGCCGCACTAAGTGTGTCGTGAGACGCTCATATATAGGCACGACTGGTGCTGGGGGCAGCCACGGGTACATATAGCCTGAAGGTGGTGCTGTAGCAGGCACAGAAGGCGGATGCTGCATCCCGTCACCTTCACGCCTTGGCCAAGCCACAACCCCACCTCCCGAGAGTAAACCTCCACACCCACACCATCTCTAGTTGCTTCAAATAACTTCAAGATAAGGCCTCATGCAGGGTAAAGACCTTGTTTTACACTGATGTGCCGCTGACACACTGCTGATGAGAGCCATTGCACTTGCACCGCTCCATGTGTAACTGTCATCACTAGATGGAGCCTCTCATCTCCCTGCATCACTCTCCACAACACATTTCAACTATCCTTCTCAACCCACTAATCAATATCACCGGCTGAAACGCTATCTCGACCAATGCTCTAGCACAACGGGATCCGCTGGGTTCCGATCCTTTGTAGGGCGTTGACGTTCACACAGATGGTGTTCACTCTCACTATAACAGACTCCACCAGATGCGTTACATTATTACCGGTGTGTAGATGTGGGACGGTGTGAAGATGATGTGGTAGATGTTGTGGAGTGTTCTAGGAACAAGGTATGGCGGAGTGGTGTAGGAGTGTGCTGAGCTTGCCACCCCACAGCAGACTGGAGCGCCCACCCACCCTGGCGTCCTTTCTGCGGCACTCACGCACGTGTTCACGCTGCCTCTCTGCCTGCCTGCTAGTCTGCCTGCTAGTCTGCCTTCTAGCCTATCTGCCTGTCTACTATTATGCCTGTCTTCCTGAAGAGAAGTTCTTAGGTTTTCCCTAACGCATTTCTTAGGTTAGTATGAATTGGGTATGAGTGATATGCATTTTTGTTTCTCATTATTATATCCGACATAGACAAGGACATAAATCATATAACTAACATCTTTTGCTGATGACAGCAGAATCTTTATGAGAATGGCATCCGTCGAAGACAGTGAATCTTCAAACGGATATAAATTCAAGTCTTCCCGTGGGTCTGAGACAACAATATGATGCTTAATGAGGACAAGTTTCAGTTGCTCCGCTATGGAGGAATCGAAGAAATACTGAAACGGAGTACAGGACAAATCCAAACTATTCAATTAACTGAGCAAAAATTGCATGCACGTGACGGGAGCAACTATGTCCGAAGATCTCACATTATCACAACAATGTTGCTACTGTTACTACAAGGAAAATAATAGCCTGGATAATTATAACTTTCAAGACAAAGATGATGAGCCAATGATGATACTCTAGTTACTTGTTCTCTCCAGGCTAGAACACTGCTAAATACTAACGGCCCTCCCTTCAGGGCAAAAGAGATTGATGAACTAGAAAACAGAGAACTTTCACTGTCCATATACATTCAAGCAAACATACGAACTACTGGGAATGTTTGATGTCTCTTCAATCGTATTCCTTGGAATGTAAACGAGACAGTTACATCATAATTTACACCTGGAAAATTCTGGTCCCAAACCTATACACCAAAATTATTACATGTGAAAAAAAATGATTTGGCAGGTGCAAAGCACCTCTAATAAAAAGCACGAGCAAACTAAAAGAAAACTCAAAGAGTGTCAGTCATTCCCGAGTTTTCAATGCCCTTCCTTCGTGCATAAAGGGAAATTATCAACAAATCTCTGGTTGTCTTCAAAAGGACTTTGACTACTGTCTCAACTCAGTTCTTGACCAGCCAGGCTGTGGTTTGTACACAGTCAGCCGTAACAGCCTGGTTGATCAGCCTTTGACCTCCCCTGGAAGCATCTTTCAGGTATATGCATAATGTTATACTTACCTTTAGACGTTATTCCTTGTACACAGTCTCATCTTTCAGGTTGTATTCCGTGTCCGGTTCTCTTTTTTTTTCTTTAATGCTCCTTAATTTCATATCTTCCGCTGTGACACAACATTCTATTTCCTCCTTCATAAAGTAGACGTAATACCGACTTTATTAAGCTCAACCATGAGCAAAATGTTATTCCAATAAAAACTTGTGTTTATACCCTTGTCTTTCTTACCATTACTCTCTACTTACTGTTCTTCAAGTATTCCTGCATCCACTCTACTTACTGTTCTTCAAGTATGCCTGCACCCACTCTACTTACTGTTCTTCAAGTATTCCTGCACCCACTCTACTTACTGTTCTTCAAGTATGCCTGCACCCACTCTACTTACTGTTCTTCAAGTATGCCTGCACCCACTCTACTTACTGTTCTTCAAGTATGCCTGCACCCACTCTACTTACTGTTCTTCAAGTATGCCTGCACCCACTCTACTTACTGTTCTTCAAGTACTTTAGCTCTGTCCCCACTCTACTTACTGTTCTTCAAGTATGCCTGCACCACTCTACTTACTGTTCTTCAAGTATGCCTGCACCCACTCTCTTACTGTTCTTCAAGTATGCATGCACCACTCTACTTACTGTTCTTCAAGTATGCCTGCACCCACTCTACTTACTGTTCTTCAATTATGCATGCACCCACTCTACTTACTGTTCTTCAAGTATGCATGCACCCACTCTACTTACTGTTCTTCAAGTATGCCTGCACCCACTCTACTTACTGTTCTTCAAGTATGCCTGCACCCACTCTACTTACTGTTCTTCAATTATGCATGCACCCACTCTACTTACTGTTCTTCAAGTATGCATGCACCCACTCTACTTACTGTTCTTCAATTATGCATGCACCCACTCTACTTACTGTTCTTCAATTATGCATGCACCCACTCTACTTACTGTTCTTCAAGTATGCCTGCACCCACTCTACTTACTGTTCTTCAAGTATGCATGCACCCACTCTACTTACTGTTCTTCAAGTATGCCTGCACCCACTCTACTTACTGTTCTTCAAGTATGCCTGCACCCACTCTACTTACTGTTCTTCAAGTATGCCTGCACCCACTCTACTTACTGTTCTTCAAGTATGCTGCACCCACTCTACTGTTCTTCACTGCCTCTATTTGTTCTTCAAGTATGCTGCCCACTCTCTTACTGTTCTTCAGTATCCTGCCCTCTCTTCTGTTCTTCAATTGCTGCACCCATCTCTTACTGTTCTTCAAGTGTGTATGCACCACTCTACTTCTGTTCTTCAAGTATGCCTCACCCTCTCTTACTGTTCTTCAATGCCTGCACCCCTACTTACTGTTCTTCAGTATGCCTGCACCACTCTCTATGTTCTTCAGTTGCCTGCACCCTCTCTTACTGTTCTTCAAGTTGCCTGCACCTCTACTTACTGTTCTTCAAGTTCCTGCACCTCTACTTACTGTTCTTCAAGTATGCTCACCCATCTACTTACTGTTCTTCAAGTTGCCTGCACCACTCTACTTCTGTTCTTCAAGTATGCCTGCACCACTCTTACTGTTCTTCAAGTATGCCTGCACCTCTACTTACTGTTCTTCATATGCGCACCACTTCTGTTCTTCAAGTATGCTACCCTACTACTGTTCTTCGTCTGCACCACTTACTTACTGTTCTCATATGCTCACCCATCTCTTACTGTTCTTCAAGTATGCCTGCACCCATTACTTACTGTTCTTCTCTGTCTGCTCACCCACCTACTTACTGTTCTTCAAGTATGCTGCACCCCTCTACTGTTCTTCAGTATGCTCCCTTTACTGTTCTTCAAGTATCCTGCACCCACTTCTTACTGTTCTTCAATATGCTGCACCCACTCTACTACTGTTCTTCAGTTGCCTGCACCCACTCTACTTACTGTTCTTCAAGTATGCCTGCACCCACTCTACTTACTGTTCTTCAATATGCCTGCACCCCTACTTACTGTTCTTCAAGTATGCCTGCACCCACTCTACTTACTGTTCTCAATTCGCACCCACTACTTACTGTCTTCATATGCCTGCACCCACTCTTACTTACTGTTCTTCAGTATGCCTGCACCACTTACTTACTGTTCTTCAATATGCCTGCACCCATCTACTTACTGTTCTTCAGTATGCCTGCACCCACTCTACTTACTGTTCTTCAAGTATGCCTGCACCCACTCTACTTACTGTTCTTCAATATGCCTGCACCCACTTCTACTGTTCTTCAAGTATGCCTGCACCACTCTCTTACTGTTCTTCAAGTTGCTGCACCTTATTCTGTTCTTCAAGTATGCCTACCCCTCTCTTACTGTTCTTCAAATGCCTGCACCCACCTACTACTGTTCTTCAAGTATGCTCACCACTCCTTACTGTTCTTCAATATGCTGCACCCACTCTTACTGTTCTTCAGTTCCTGCACCCACTCACTTACTGTTCTTCAATATGCCTGCCATCCTTCTGTTCTTCATTGCCTCACCTCTCTTACTGTTCTTCAGTATGCCTGCCCCACTTTTCTGTTCTTCAGTATCCTGCACCACTCTACTTACTGTTCTTCAAGTATGCCTGCACCCTCTACTTACTGTTCTTCAAGTATGCCTGCACCCTCTACTTACTGTTCTTCAAGTATCCTGCACCCACTCTACTTCTGTTCTTCAAGTTCCTGACCACTCTACTTACTGTTCTTCAAGTATGCCTGCACCCATCTGTTCTCAATCACCTTCTTACTGTTCTTCAATATGCCTGCACCCCTCTTTACTGTTCTTAATATGCCTGCACCCACTCTACTTACTGTTCTTCAAGTATGCCTGCACCACTCTCTTACTGTCTTCAAGTTGCCTGCACCCACTCTACTTACTGTTCTTCAATATGCCTGCACCCACTCTACTTACTGTTCTTCAAGTATGCCTGCACCCCTTACTTACTGTTCTTCAGATCTGCACCCACTCTACTTACTGTTCTTCAGTGCCTGCACCCACTCTACTTACTGTTCTTCAAGTATGCCTGCACCCTCTACTTACTGTTCTTCAAGTATGCCTGCACCCACTCTTACTGTTCTTCAAGTATCCTGCACCACTTCTTTGTTCTTCAATATGCCTGCACCACTCATTCTGTTCTTCAAGTATGCTGCCTCTCTTACTGTTCTTCAAGTATGCCTGCACCCACTCTACTTACTGTTCTTCAGTTGCCTGCACCCACCTCTTACTGTTCTCAAGTATGCCTGCCCCTCTACTTACTGTTCTTCAAGTATGCCTGCACCCACTCTCTTACTGTTCTTCAATTATGCCTGCCACTTACTTACTGTTCTTCAATGCTACTCACTGTTCTTCAAATGCCTGCACCCCTACTTACTGTTCTTCAAGTATGCCTGCACCCACTCTACTTACTGTTCTTCAAGTATGCCTGCACCCACTCTACTTACTGTTCTTCAAGTATGCCTGCACCCACTCTACCTACTCTTTCCTGCTCTTTCAGCTCGTGTGTCAGCCTCGTGTGTCAGCCTCGTGTGTAGTATTGTGTCAAATGCTTGTTTACATTATAATAATACAGCCTACTAATCTCTCATGCCTTAATTTCTGAATCAACCACTTTCTCTTACTACTTTTTGAATATTCTTAAGACAAGATTTGATATCTCTGAACCCTTAATCTAATTCTGTTACTTCTCTTTTTTACCAATTTCTTCAAAGGAATTGAGCTGTTTTAATTATAAATGTTCATAGTACTTTAGCCAGTAAGCTAGTCAGCATAATTGGTCTATTAATTACATAGTAAAACACGAGATATGCAACCTAAATCAACATGGCTTTAAAGCAGGAAGATCCTGCCTCTTACAACTATTAGAACTTTATGGCAAAATTACCGGGGCACTGGAAGGAAAACAAAATATAGCTCTAGTCTACACGGATTTTTCAAAACCATATGACAAACGCGACCATCGAGTGATAGGAAATATGAAAGCAATAGGTATGACAAACAAAATCAAGTCCTATCAAAATATAAAGGAACCCTAAGGCACGATCCCGATACCCTTACTGTTTCTCATACTCATGTTTGTAGACGATAGTCATTTCGATAAATGATACGGAAAAAACTACAAACATTCTTCCAGTGGACAGAAAAATATGTTCAAGGATGACATTCCAACTGCTTGTTCTTGAGTGTTGTGGCGTCTAGAATACCGAGGTCGCAGTTCCTCAGAAGGCAGAAGGGGTTAACAGAGCTGGAAAATGTAGATATTGTTTCTTTACATAGAATAAATGTCAAAACTACTGGGAACACTAAAAAAAAAAAAAATTTTAAAGGACTTTAAATGTACTAGCTAGAACGGACAAGATAGATACGTAACTGACGATATATGCATAAAAAATACAGTGGAACCTCGGTACTCGAACACAGCTTCGTACTCGAACGCTTTGTTAGGTAAAAAAAAAATCGCTGGGTAGTCGACGGTTTGCTGGGCACTCGACCAAACAAACACGACCTGCCAGAATTGTGAGTCAGTCTCCCCGCAGCTGGAGCTCAGTCAAAAACTCCGCTGAATTGTAAACTAGTTCGTGTTTCTTCGCATTTTTGGGTGTTTTTTTTATATTTGTATAAATAAGTCACCATGGGGCCTAAGAAGATTAGTGATAATAGCCAATCAAAAAGAAAACTGGTTAGTGTGTGTTTGCCCAGATGTAAACACCGCCACGACCTCTTCATATAATATTATTATTAATTATGGCGTCTTTATTGTGCTTCTACATTATCTATCATGTTTCTGATATCAAGTTGGAATAAATGTGATAGATAAGCTTTATTACTAATATTAGCATAATTACACAACATTGTATTCGCGCCATCGCTAGTATCCGGCTATCAAGGCGACTCATCAGATGAGTCTGTAAATCATTCAAAATCGTCTCTACTTTTGTAACATCTTTCATTCTATCAAACGGAACAAAGAAAACGAGAATACAATCATAAATACCATATAAAAATACACCGAAAAGTTGCTGTAAGTGTATTTTTGGGGGTCTAAAACTGATTAATCTAATTTACATTATTCATTATGGGAAAAATTCGTTCGGTACTCGAACAGCCTTCTGGAACGAATTAAGTTCGAGTACCGAGCTCTCTTGCTTCAGTATTAAATATTTCATCATAGTTTTAGCTGTAAAATAGGAATTCTTGTAAAGTTTAGTATACTACTTAATATTCATATTAATGTAGGAATGGTTAATTATTATTATTATTTATATCTTGAAAAGGATTCTCAAAACATGTTAAATGGTATTGTTATTTTTTTTACTAGTTTTCTTGGGTAAATTTAGCACCTAACTAGTCTAGGTTTTTTTTTTTTTTTCCGAGTACCGAGGTTCCACTGTACTTGAAAGTCAGGTAATTAATCTGCCATACACATTAACTGGATTGAGAGAGATACCTGGGAGGAAATGGAAAAATAAACACATAAGCAGTATAATGTGATCCTTTATTGCTTATGTGTTTATTTTTCCATTGTGTCGGTATTTTATATCATTTATTTCCACCTGGGAGGAAATGTCGAAATCTGTATCAACATCTGTGATCCAAGACTTAAAACACGCAAATGTTTAATACTTTAAGTTTTAATTCAGTTATATTTTCTTTCTGTGTTCTATTCATTATTTGTGCTGCTTCCTCCATGACTACTGTATCACTACTCTCTTGTTCCCCTCATACTCTTATCTGTCAGTTTACAATGTCCTAAAATGTTCAGTGGAGAACTGTAAATAGCTGTTTTGGATTACCTTACATCCTTTCGTTTCGTTTAACTCTCCAGGGTGTTGAGTCGTCGCTCAAGCCTCCACCCACTCACTACATGTTGTTCTCTTTAAAACTACATTTATTTATTCACTAATATCACCCCCCCCCCCATCCTCTATCTTGCGTGCTAGCTGGTCGGTCCGTCACACTTCCTTCCTGCTTCCCGTTAACAATTACCAGAGCTCTACTCTCGTTGGTCACCATAAGGCCAAGCTTCCATGTTGACCGCCTAATCAACCAGGCTAGTTGATCAGGCGGTCAACATAGAAGTCTGACCTAATGCCAGCGGCCCGTAAGCATACATATAGCCTTTACATGATGGTTAATCTGGCACTTAATTTAGACACTTGTGCAACATCTGGGTATTTTTATTCTGTAGACGTTTTGTCGAAACGTCGACAAAATAAAGATACTCAAATGTTGCACAGGTTTCTAATTCATCATCCTGTCGGCATTATATACTATTGATATACACCTGGCACTTAATATTAAAAAATGGTCCAGTTTCCTCTGAAAACTTATATTCTATAATTGCCTGAGGCGTCTTTGCTACTCACTGGGTTTATTCTATACTTTCAATCGCAACAATGTAGATTAGGGACCTAGTCTTTGAATACTTTGCATGTATGTAGTGGCAGGTATACTGCTTTCCTCCATTCCAGAGTAATGTACATTCCAAATGAACTTGGAATAGCTCAAGATACTTGGAATGACAGGCAGGCAGCCTGCCTGTCTACCTCCTTTCTAACCTGCAAGCCTCCCTCCCTGCTTTCCAGTTTGCTTTCCTACTTGCCTCCCATTGACATCCCGAGTGCCTACCAGCTTGCCTGCCTGCCTGCCTGCTTCCGGTTTGGCTTTCTACCTGTCTCCCTTCCAGAAGGCCTTATTTCCTGCCTAGGTGCCTACCTGCCTTTCGCTTTCTTGTTACTGTTGACGGCCCTCTGGCCCACAGCCATCACAGCATGGTTGATCTGGCAACTGACGGAGGTAATGGTCCAGTTTTTTTTTTTTAACTTCTACATTTGTTCCAGCAATGTCTCCAATATCTGCTGGTAACATTAAATACTCTTGGGCAACGGATGTTGACAGCGTTTTCTTACTGTGCCCATTGTGTGTCTGCTTTTCACCAGGTTTATATTCTTCACTTCGTCCTATATCTCTCTAGTACGTTATGGTAGTGTAGATTTGTGACCAGACCGTCGAGTATCTACAGTGTATAAATTATCAGTTCTCTTCACTCCGAAGAGTACATTCAATACAGTCAATACTGGACAATATTTTAAACGAAAGAGAACAAGTGATACAGTCTCCGTTGGCGTTAGTCCTTTCGTTCTATGATTTGGCCTTCTCTTGCTGAGTTCTTCATTCTTTCCACAACCGAGTAGTTGGAATCTGTCACCAGCGAACATGCGAACATATTTTTCCACTGTCCACTCGTGGAACTCGTTATTTATAAATAAATGCGAAAAACCATTATCAAGTGCCTTAAATGTCCTATGGAGATGGAGTATGAACATAGGAGTCAAACCACAACCATTAAAACCCACGAATATAGCTCCACTTTACAAAGATGACAGTAAAAAAAATCGCAGAATACTTATAGACCGAAAGCACCAACGTCCCACGTTATCAAAATCTTTGATATTTAAAAAATATTGATAAACTCTGCCTAGTGCAACTGCTGGTCTATTACAACACAGTCTTGGATGCACTGAATGACACAAAATACAAAGGTAGTGTATATAGGCTTCCCAAAAGCATTCGGGATATACTACACTGCATGCAGAAGGAATAACTGTAAAAGTGGGTACAGTGGACCCCCGGATTACGTTGGCATCGGATTACGTTAAATTCGGAAAACGTTGCCTTTTTCCGTAAAAATATTGGTTCGGTATACGTTGATCCGCTCGGAATAAGTCATTCGTCCTGGACGTGCACACGTGCCCTGGGACGGCACAACGCTCCATCCAGTCAGTGTGCCATTGTTTACAAGCGAGTGAGCGCCACCCACGCATTCATACCATACATTTTGTCATTATTCCATTGTTTTTAGTGTTTGCAACTGCTAAATATGCCACCATGGGTCCAAAGAAAGCTCCTAGTTCCAGCCCTGTGGTAAAGAGGCTCAGAAATACGGTAGAACTGAAGAAAGAGATAATAGCAAAATATGAAAGTGGAGTGCGTGTGGCTGAGCTGGCCAGGCTGTATGGCAAACCCTATTCAACCATAGGTACCATTGTGGCCAAGGGAAATAAAATCAAGGAAGCTGTTGTTGTGAAAGGTGTAAATATGATCACAAAACAGCGATCGCAAATACTGGAAGAAGTAGAAACTTTGTTGTTGGTGTGGATCAACGAGAAACAATTAGCAGGAGATAGTGTTACGCAGGCAATAATATCTGAAAAAGCAAGACAATTGCATGATGATCTCGTTAAGAAAATGCCTGCAACGAGTGCTGAAGTGAGCGATTTTAAAGCCAGCAAAGGCTGGTTTGACAGATTTAAGAAGCGTAGTGGCATACATAGTGTGATAAGGCATAGTGCGGCAGCCAGTTCAGACAAAATTGCGGCTGAAAAATACGTACAGGAATTTCAAAGCTATGTACAGGCTGAAGGATTCAAACCTGAACAAGTGTTTGTGACGAAACAGGCCTGTTTTGGAAGAGAATGCCAAACAGGACCTACATTACACAGGAGGAAAAGGCACTGCCAGGACACAAGCCTATGAAAGACAGGTTAACTCTTATGTTGTGTAGTAATACTAGTGGTGATTTTATAGTGAAGCCTTTACTGGTGTATCACTCTGAAAATCCCAAAGTGTTTAAGAAATGCAGTGTCGCTAAAGCTAATTTGTGTGTGATGTGGAAGGCTAACAGTAAGGCATGGGTCACTAGGGAAATTTTCTTTGATTGGTTCCATGAAGTGTTTAGTCCCAGTGTGAAGAAATATCTAGAGGAAAATAAATTGGGCCTCAAGTGCCTCCTGATAATGGAATATGCTTCTGGTCATCCTCAAGACTTGGAAGAGCAAATTGTGGAGGACTTTAAGTTCATCACAGTGAAGTTCTTGTCCCCTAATACCACTCCTCTCCTCCAGCCCATGGACCAGCAGGTCATTTCAAACTTTAAAAAACTCTACACCAAAGCAATGTTTCAAAAGTGCTTTGATGTGACCTCAGACACTAAATTGACCCTAAAAGAGTTTTGGAAAGATCACTTCACTATCCTCCACTGCATAAACCTTATAGGTAAGGCTTGGGAGGGAGTGACTACTCTGCCTGGAGAAAATTGTGGCCAGACTGTGTCCCAGAGAGGGATTTTAAAGGTTTTGGGGATGAGCCTCAGGACCCTGAGCCTGAACATGTTGTGGAAGCAATTGTGGCACTGGGGAAGTCCATGGGGTTGGATGTTAGTAGCGAGGATGTGGAAGAGTTGGTGGAGGAGGACAATGAAGAGATAACCACTGCAGATCTGCAAGAGCTTCATCTGCAACAGCAACAGACCACAGTTCAGGAAAATGGTCCAGAGGAGGAGGAGGAGGAGGAGGAGAGATGGAAGATGGTGCCTTCAAGGATTAGGGAGATCTGTGCCAAATGGACTGATGTGCAAGGCTTTATGGATAATTTTCACCCTAACAAAGCTGTTGCAGGCCATGCTGGCAACATGTACAATGACAATGTGGTGTCCCATTTCAGGGATGTTTTAAAGAAATGCCAGACATAGAGCTCCCTGGACAGATTTTTTGTTAGAGAGGGGTCCAGTGACTCAACCTGGTCCTATTGACATTAAAAGAAAAAGGACAGTAACCCCAGAAAAGAACTTGGTACCTGTAGTGTTAATGGAAGGGGATTCCCCTTCCAAACACTAGCATACTCCTTCCTCCCCCCTCCTTCCATCTTCCACACATTAACAACTCTTCAATAAAGGTAAGTGTTAAGTTACTATACTGTTTTATTTATTAGTGGTAATTTATATATACATGTACTGTGTAAGTTAATGTGTAAACAATATTTATTTTAATACTTTTGGGTGTCTGGAACGGATTAATTGAATTTCCATTATTTCTTATGGAGAAAATAAATTCGGATTAAGTTATATTCGGTTAAGCCCTCTGGAACGGATTAATCACGTAATCTGGGGGTTGGATAGTTAACTTTCTAACAAACAGAACCCCAAGAGTAATAGTAAATTAGAAGCTGCCACACTGAAAAGTTTGTTCCCCAAGGCTCAGTACTCGCCCCAGCTTTCTTATTCTTATATTCGCCAGAAACATAAATCTTATCACCGCATCATCCTTTGCAGACAATACTAAAATCTGTATGAGAGTGACATCCATTGAAGAAGCTGATATAAACCTGGTCTTGTATTGAGCCACAGAAAACAATATGATGTTAAATGAGGACAATTGTCTCGTATTCTTATAAAACAATCTCAAACCACCCAGAAGAGCACAACATTAATATGATGAACTCAAGAATGATCATGTATGTCACATCTCAAGACGACTGCTGCTTCTCCTGCAGGAACAACAAGTGTTCTAAGATGTCTGCTGTCTCTCCTGCAGGAACAACAAATGTTCTAAGATGTCTGCTGTCTCTCCTGCAAGAACAACAAGTGTTCTAGGATGCCTGCTGTCTCTCCTGCAAGAACAACAAGTGTTCTAGGATGCCTGCTGCCTCTGTTGCAGGAACAACAAGTGTTCTAGGATGCCTGCTGCCTCTGCTGCAGGAACAACAAGTGTTCTAAGATGCCTTCTGCCTCTCCTGTAAGAACAACAAGAGTTCTAAAGATGCCTGCTGCCTCTCCTGTAAGAACAACAAGAGTTCTAAAGATGCCTGCTGCCTCTCCTGTAGGAACAACAAGAGTTCTAAAGATGCCTGCTGCCTCTCCTGTAGGAACAACAAGAGTTCTAAAGATGCCTGCTGCCTCTCCTGTAGGAACAACAAGTGTTCTAAGATGCCTGCTGCCTCTCCTGTAAGAACAACAAGAGTTCTAAAGATGCCTGCTGCCTCTCCTGTAGGAACAACAAGAGTTCTAAAGATGCCTGCTGCCTCTCCTGTAGGAACAACAAGTGTTCTAAAGATGCCTGCTGCCTCTCCTGCAGGAACTAACATTCCCTAAAACACACCAACATTCTCTGATACACACGAACAGTTCATGCCACAGAAATAAAGCATTCCTGCAACACTGAAATATGCTTTACCAAAGTTAACATTTCCTGGTATACAGCGACAGTCCCTAACACAAAACATTCCCTGCAACAGTCCCTGCCACAGGGAAAACATTCCCTGCAACAGTCCCTGCCACAGGGAAAACATTCCCTGCAACAGTCCCTGCCACAGGGAAAACATTCCCTGCAACAGTCCCTGCCACAGGGAAAACATTCCCTGCAACAGTCCCTGCCACAGGGAAAACATTCCCTGCAACAGTCCCTGCCACAGGGAAAACATTCCCTGCAACAGTCCCTGCCACAGGAAAACATTCCCTGCAACAGTCCCTGCCACAGGGGACACAGTCCCTACAACAGTCCCTGCCACAGGGGACACAGTCCCTACAACGCTCCCTGCCACAGGGGACACAGTCCTACACACTCCTGCCACAGGGACACAGCCCCTACAACTCCCTGCCACAGGGAACAGTCCTAACATCCCTGCCACAGGGGACCCCTACAACATCCCTGCAGGGACTCCCTACAACAGTCCCTGCCACAGGGACACAGTCCCTACAACATCCCTGCCACAGGGACACAGTCCCTACAACACTCCCTGCCACAGGGGACACAGTCCCTACAACAGTCCCTGCCACAGGGGACACAGTCCCTACAACAGTCCCTGCCACAGGGGACACAGTCCCTACAACACTCCCTGCCACAGGGGACACAGTCCCTACAACACTCCCTGCCACAGGGGACACAGTCCCTACAACACTCCCTGCCACAGGGGACACAGTCCCTACAACACTCCCTGCCACAGGGGACACAGTCCCTACAACACTCCCTGCCACAGGGGAAACAGTCCCTACAACACTCCCTGCCACAGGGGAAACAGTCCCTACAACACTCCCTGCCACAGGGGAAACAGTCCCTACAACACTCCCTGCCACAGGAAACAGTCCCTACAACATCCTGCCACAGGAAACAGTCCTACAACACTCCTGCCACAGGAAACAGTCCCTACAAGCAGTCCCTGCCACAGGGAAACAGTCCCTACAACGAGCTCCCTGCCACAGGGAAACAGTCCCTACAACATCCCTGCCACAGGGAAACAGTCCTCCACAGGAAACAGTCCCTGCCTCCACAGGAAACAGTCCCTACAACAGTCCCTGCCACGGAAACAGTCCCTACAACAGTCCCTGCCACAGGGAAAAGTCCTACAGTCCCTGCCACAGGAACAGTCCCTATCCTGCCACAGGGAGTCCCAACAGTCCCTGCCACAGGAAACAGTCCTACAACATCCTGCCACAGGAAACAGTCCCTACAACACTCCCTGCCACAGGAAACAGTCCTACAACAGTCCCTGCCACAGGGAAACAGTCCCTACAACAGTCCCTGCCACAGGGAAACAGTCTCCTGCACAAGGTCCCTGCCACGGAAACAGTCCCTCACAGTCCCGCCACAGGGAAACAGTCCCTACAGTCCCACAGGGAAACAGTCCCTCCACAGAACAGTCCCTGCCACAGGGGAAACAGTCCCTACAACAGTCCCTGCCACAGGGGAAACAGTCCCTACAACAGTCACTGCCACAGGGGAAACAGTCCCTACAACAGTCCCTGCCACAGGGGAAACAGTCCCTACAACAGTCCCTGCCACAGGGAAACAGTCCTACAACAGTCCCTGCCACAGGAAACAGTCCTACAACAGTCCTGCCACAGGGAAACAGTCCCTACAACAGTCCTGCCACGGAAACAGTCCCTACAACAGTCCCTGCCACAGGGGAAACAGTCCCTACAACAGTCCCTGCCACAGGGAAACAGTCCCTACAACAGTCCCTGCCACAGGGGAAACAGTCCCTACAACAGTCCCTGCCACAGGGGAAACAGTCCCTACAACAGTCCCTGCCACAGGGGAAACAGTCCCTACAACAGTCCCTGCCACAGGGGAAACAGTCCCTACAACAGTCCCTGCCACAGGGGAAACAGTCCCTACAACAGTCCCTGCCACAGGGAAAAGTCCCTACAACAGTCCTGCCAAGGAAACAGTCCCTACAACAGTCCCTGCCACGGAACAGTCCCTACAACAGTCCCTGCCACAGGGAAACAGTCCCTGCCACAGGGGAAACAGTCCCTGCCACAGGGGAAACAGTCCCTACAACAGTCCCTGCCACAGGGGAAACAGTCCCTACAACAGTCCCTGCCACAGGGGAAACAGTCCCTGCCACAGGGGAAACAGTCCCTGCCACAGGGGAAACAGTCCCTACCACAGTCCCAGCCACAGGGAAACAGTCCCTCCACAGGAAACAGTCCCTGCCACGGAAACAGTCCCTGCCACAGGAACAGTCCCGACAGAACAGTCCCTACAACAGTCCCTGCCACAGGGAACAGTCCCTACAACAGTCCCTGCCACGGGAAACAGTCCCTACAACAGTCCTGCCACAGGAAACAGTCCCTACAACAGTCCTGCCACAGGAAACAGTCCCTACAAGCAGTCCCTGCCACAGGGAACAGTCCTACAACAGTCCCTGCCACAGGGGAAACAGTCCCTGCCACAGGGGAAACAGTCCCTGCCACAGGGGAAACAGTCCCTACAACAGTCCCTGCCACAGGGGAAACAGTCCCTACAACAGTCCCTGCCACAGGGGAAACAGTCCCTACAACAGTCCCTGCCACAGGGAAACAGTCCTGCCGCCCTGCCACAAAAGTCCAGTCCCTGCCACAGGAAACAGTCCCTACAACAGTCCCTGCCACAGGAAACAGTCCCTACAACAGTCCTGCCACAGGGAAACAGTCCCTACAACAGTCCCTGCCACGGGAAACAGTCCCTACAACGTCCTGCCACGGAAACAGTCCTACAACAGTCCTGCACAGGAAACAGTCCTACAACAGTCCCTGCCACAGGAAACAGTCCCTACAACAGTCCCTGCCACAGGAAACAGTCCTCCGTCCCGCCACAGGGAAACAGTCCTACACAGTCCTGCCACGGAAACAGTCCCTACAACAGTCCCTGCCACGAAACAGTCCCTACAACAGTCCCTGCCACAGGGGAAACAGTTCCTACAACAGTCCCTGCCACAGGGGAAACAGTCCCTACAAATCCCTGCCACAGGGGAAACAGTCCCTACAAGTCACTGCAACAGGGGAAACAGTCCCTACAACAGTCCCTGCCACAGGGAAACAGTCCCTACAACAGTCCTGCCACAGGAAACAGTCCCTACACAGTCCCTGCCACAGGAAACAGTCCCTACAACAGTCCTGCCACAGGGAAACAGTCCCTCAACAGTCCCCACAGTGGGAAACAGTCCCTACAACAGTCCTGCCACAGGGAAACAGTCCCTACACAGTCCTGCCACGGAAACAGTCCCTACAACAGTCCCTGCCACAGGAGTAAACAGTCCCTACAGACAGTCCCTGCCACAGGAAAGCAGTCCCTGCCACAGGGAAACAGTCCCTGCCACGGAACAGTCCCTGCCACAGGGGAAACAGTCCCTACAACAGTCCCTGCCACAGGGGAAACAGTCCTACAACAGTCCCTGCCACAGGAAACAGTCCCTAAAACAGTCCCTGCCACAGGGAAACAGTCCCTACAACAGTCCCTGCCACAGGAAACAGTCCTACAAGTCTGCCAGGGAACAGTCCCACACGCCACAGGAAACAGTCCCTACAACAGTCCCTGCCACAGGGGAAACAGTCCCTACAACAGTCCCTGCCACAGGGGAAACAGTCCCTACAACAGTCCCTGCCACAGGGGAAACAGTCCCTACAACAGTCCCTGCCACAGGAAACAGTCCTACAACGTCCTCACGGAAACGTCCTACAACAGTCCCTGCCACGGGAAACAGTCCCTACAAGTCCCTGCCACGGAAACAGTCCTACAAGTCCCTGCCACGGGGAAACAGTCCCTACAAGTCCTGCCACGGGGAAACAGTCCTACAACAGTCCCTGCCACAGGAAACAGTCCCTACAGACAGTCCTGCCACAGGAAACAGTCCTAAACAGTCCCTGCACGGAACAGAGTCCCTGCCACAGGAAACAGTCCCTACAACAGTCCCTGCCACGGAAACAGTCCCTACAACAGTCCTGCACAGGGAAACAGTCCCACAACAGTCCTGCCACAGGGGAAACAGTCCCTACAACACTCCCTGCCACAGGGGAAACAGTCCCTACAACACTCCCTGCCACAGGGGAAACAGTCCCTACAACAGTCCCTGCCACAGGAGAGACAGTCCCTACAACAGTCCCTGTCACAGGGAAAACAGTCCCTACAAGTCCCTGCCACAGGGAAAACAGTCCCTACAACAGTCCCTGCCACAGGGGAAATAGTCCCTACAACAGTCCCTGCCACAGGGGAAACAGTCCCTACAACAGTCCCTGCCACAGGGGAAACGGTCCCTACAACAGGGGAAACAGTCCCTACAACAGTCCCTGCCACAGAGGAAACAGTCCCTACAACAGTCCCTGCCACAGGGGAAACAGTCCCTGCCACAGAGGAAACAGTCCCTACAACAGTCCCTGCCACAGGGGAAACAGTCCCTACAACAGTCCCTGCCACAGGGGAAACAGTCCCTACAACAGTCCCTGCCACGGGAAACAGTCCCTACAACAGTCCCTGCCACAGGGAAAACAGTCCCTGCCACAGGGGAAACAGTCCTTACAACAGTCCCTGCCACAGTGGAAAGTCCCTACAACAGTCCCTGCCACAGGGAAAACAGTCCCTACAACAGTCCCTGCCACAGGGGAAACAGGCCCTACAACAGTCCCTGCCACAGGGAAAACAGTCCCTACAACACTCCCTGCCACAGGGAAAACAGTCCCTACAACAGTCTCTGCCACGGGAAACAGTCCCTACAACAGTCCCTGCCCCAGGGAAAACATTCCCTACAACAGTCCCTGCCACAGGAATACATTCCCTACAACAGTCCCTGTCACAGGAATACATTCCCTACAACAGTCCCTGCCACAGGAATACATTCCCTACAACAGTCCCTGCCACAGGGAAAACATTCCCTACAACAGTCCCTGCCAGGCAGCAGAGGCACAAGCAAGGGCAGCAGCAAAAGAGGGGACAGCAGCAACGAAGGGGCAGCAGCAGCAGTGGTAGAAACCGCAGAAGCAGCAGAGGCGGCGCAGTAGCAGCAGCAGCAGCATTAGTAGCAGAGGCGGCAAGCAGCGCGTTGAGTAGCAGAGCGCGGCGGCAGCAGCAGCGCAGTGAGTAAGTAGCCACGCAGTCCTGCAGTAGCAGAGGCGGCGGCGGCAGCAGCAGCGAGTGTAGTGCAGCAGGGTGGTAGCAGCACAGTGGGAAACACAGCGCACAGGGAGCAGCAGCGTGCAGCAGGGGGGGCGCAGCAGCAGTTGTCAGTAGCAACAGTAGGCGACGAGCAGCGAGCAGGCGGCAGCAGCACACAGCCACGCAGGCAGGCACGGAGGAAACGAGTCAGCTACATCGCGTAGCCACACGTGGAATACCCAGAACGTCACAGCACAGGGGAACAGCCCCAGCAACAGCTGCGCAGGGGAACGGGCCCTCAGCCGTGCAGACCACGCCTCCAGACGGCGTCATCACCTAGGGAAACACCTCACAGACATGTGCCTAAGTCTCACTACTTTTGCGTCACAGGCACACACTGTGTTGCTGTGTATCTCACACCTCACAGCACCACTGTGTTGGAATCTAGCCCCCCCAGTCACTGCGAACTCCAGCACCCTCCACAGCACCACTGTGTTGCTAGTGAGCACCTACACACCCTGCACATGACCAGCACCCTACTGGGCAGTCTAACAGCCTGCCACGACAGCACCACTGTGTTGCTGTGAGTATACCCACAGCACCCTGCCCAGGAACACCCTCACATGTGTTGCTGTAGATACATCCCTACAGCACCCTGCCAGGAAACACCACAATCGCCCATGTGTGTAGTATACTCAGTCCCTCACAGCACCACTGTGCTGCTAGTATCTCCACACCCTCCACAGCACCACTGTTGCTGTAAAGTCTCCAGCACCCACAGACCACGTGTTGCTGTGTACTCCAGCACCCTCCACAGCACCACTGTGTTGCTGAGTATACTCCAGCAACCTACAGCACACTGTGTTGCTGAGTATCTCCAGCACCTCTAGCACAGCAGCCAGCTGCTGTTGCTGAGTATACTCAGCACCTCCAGCACCACTGTGTTGCTGAGGTATACTCCAGCACCCTCCACAGCACACTGTGTTGCTGTAGATACTCCAGCACCCTCACAGCACCACTGTGTTGCTGTAGTATCTCAGCACCCTCACAGCACCACTGTGTTGCTGAGTGTACCCAGAAACCTCACAGCACACTCGTGTGCGTGTATCAGCACCCACAGCACCACTGTGTGCTGCAGTATGCTCCAGCACCCTGGCCAGCACACTGTGTTGGTGCATTCTCACACTCACCATGTGTTCTGTGTCTCCAGCACCTCAAGCACCACTGTGTTGCTGTAGTATACTCCAGCACCCTCACAGCACCACTGTGTTGCTGTAGTATACTCCAGCACCCTCACAGCACCACTGTGTTGCTGTAGTACTCCAGCACCCTCACAGCACCACTGTGTTGCTGTAGTATCTCCAGCACCTCCACAGCACCACTGTGTTGCTGTAGTATACTCCAGCACCCTCACAGCACCACTGTGTTGCTGTAGTATCTCCAGCACCCTCCAGCACCACTGTGTTGCTGTGTATACTCCAGCACCTCACAGCACCATGTGTGCTGTAGTATACTCCAGCACCCTCACAGCACCACTGTGTGCTGTAGTATACTCCAGCACCCTCACAGCACCACTGTGTTGCTGTAGTATACTCCAGCACCCTCACAGCACACTGTGTTGCTGTAGTATACTTCAGCACCCTCACAGCACCACTGTGTTGCTGTAGTATACTCCAGCACCCTCACAGCACCACTGTGTTGCTGTAGTATACTCCAGCACCCTCACAGCACCACTGTGTTGCTGTAGTATACTCCAGCACCCTCACAGCACCACTGTGTTGCTGTAGTATACTCCAGCACCCTCACAGCACCACTGTGTTGCTGTAGTATACTCCAGCAACCTCACAGCACCACTGTGTTGCTGTAGTATACTCCAGCACCCTCACAGCACTGTGTTGCTGTAGTATACACCAGCACCCTCACAGCACATGTGTTGCTGTAGTATACTCCAGCACCCTCACAGCACTGTGTTGCTGTAGTATACTCCAGCACCCTCACAGCACCTGTGTTGCTGTAGTATACTCCAGCACCTCACAGCACTGTGTTGCTGTAGTATACTCAGCACCCTCACAGCACATGTGTTGCTGTAGTATACTCCAGCACCCTCACAGCACTGTGCTGTAGTATACTCCAGCACCCTCACAGCCACTGTGTTGCTGTAGTATACTCAGCACCCTCACACCACTGTGTTGCTGTAGTATACTCAGCACCTCACAGCACTGTGTTGCTTAGTATACTCAGCACCCTCACAGCACTGTGTTGCTGTAGTATACTTCAGCACCCTCACACCACTGTGTTGCTGTAGTATACTTCAGCACCTTCACAGACTGTGTTGCTGTAGTATACTCCAGCACCTCACAGTACTGTGTTGCTGTAGTATACTTCAGCACCCTCACAGTCTGTGTTGCTGTAGTATCCAGCACCCTCACAGCACTGTTGCTGTATATACTCCAGCACCTCACAGCACTGTGTTGGTGTATACTCCAGCACCCTACAGCACCACTGTGTTGGTGTAGTATACTCCAGCACCCTCACAGCACACTGTGTTGCTGTAGTATACTCCAGCACCCTCACAGCACCACTGTGTTGAGTATACTCCAGCACCTCACAGCACACGTGTTGCTGTAGTATACTCCAGCACCTCCAGCACCACTGTGTTGCTGTAGTATACTCCAGCACCCTACAGCACCACTGTGTGTGAGTATACTCAGCACCCTCACAGCACCACTGTGTTGCTGTAGTATACTCAGCACCTCACAGCACACTGTGTTGGTTTAGTATACTCCAGACCCTCACACACCACTGTGTTGCTGTAGTATACCCAGCACCCTCACACACCACTGTGTTGCTGTAGTATACTCACACCTCACAGCACCACTGTGTTGCTGTAGTATACTCCAGCACCCTCACAGCACCACTGTGTTGCTGTAGTATACTCCAGCACCCTCACAGCACCACTGTGTTGCTTTAGTATACTCCAGCACCCTCACAGCACCACTGTGTTGCTGTAGTATACTCCAGCACCCTCACAGCACCACTGTGTTGCTGTAGTATACTCCAGCACTCTCACAGCACCACTGTGTTGCTGTAGTATACTCCAGCACCCTCACAGCACTGTGTTGCTGTAGTATATTCTAGCACCCTCACAGCACTGTGTTGCTGTAGTATACTTCAGCACCCTCACAGCACTGTGTTGCTGTAGTATACTCCAGCACCCTCACAGCACTGTGTTGCTGTAGTATACTCCAGCACCCTCACAGCACTGTGTTGCTGTAGTATACGTCAGCACCCTCACAGCACTGTGTTGCTGTAGTATACTCCAGCACCCTCACAGCACTGTGTTGCTGTAGTATACTCCAGCACCCTCACAGCACTGTGTTGCTGTAGTATACTTCAGCACCCTCACACCACTGTGTTGCTGTAGTATACTTCAGCACCTTCACAGCACTGTGTTGCTGTAGTATACTTCAGCACCCTCACAGCACTGTGTTGCTGTAGTATACTTCAGCACCCTCACACCACTGTGTTGCTGTAGTATACTTCAGCACCTTCACAGTACTGTGTTGCTGTAGTATACTTCAGCAACCTCACAGTACTGTGTTGCTGTAGTATACTTCAGCACCCTCACAGTACTGTGTTGCTGTAGTATACTTCAGCACCCTCACAGTACTGTGGTGCAGAACAGCATTTAGGAACCTGAATAAGTAATCCTCCAGAACCTTACATACGACACATGTGAGGCCAAACACTATCCTCCAGAACCTTACATACGACACATGTGAGGCCAAACACTATCCTCCAGAACCTTACATACGACACATGTGAGGCCAAACACTATCCTCCAGAACCTTACATACGACACATGTGAGGCCAAACACTATCCTCCAGAACCTTGCATACGACACATGTGAGGCCAAACACTATCCTCCAGAACCTTACATACGACACATGTGAGGCCAAGCACTAAGTATGCAGCCCCAACATGTCGGTCCACACCTTATGAACGACCTGGAAAAAATAGAAATATTTGAAAGCTTGCACCCAGACTTGTTCCAAAACTTAAAGGACAATGAGAGACACGATTACTTCAAACAAAATCATACGAGGAATTGACAGGACAGATAAAGATTGAATTACAAGGACACAATCAAGGGAACAAGGGAGGAAGCTGAAGAAACAGATGAATTATTGGGACTTCAGAAGTATTTCTTCAGTCTCAGTGTGACTGACAGTGGAATGTCTTGGATGAGGCTGTGGTGGAGGCCAACTTAATACACAACTTCAAGAGTAAAGATAAAGCCCAAGAGGTCAGAGTCAGTGATGCCGATCAAGGTGGTGTAGGAGGCCAGGCCAGGAGCTAAGTCTCGATCCCCGAAACACAAATCGATGGGTAAACACACACACACACGCACGAGCTCAGGAATACACGCTCAACACACGGCCAGGAGCTAAGACTGGGCGAGTACCATGCTGACACAAATTAATGAAAGATTACAGTGTGGTGGAACAATGGAGTAAATACAAGTGGTAGAGCTACTGGAATGTTTTAAATTATAAAATGACTTAGTAAAGATAGGACACTTGAAACATGTGTACGGCTGCAGGTAGCTACAATCAAGTACGAGAAAACAACAACGTCAATGATACTCTCTGTGATCAACCTCATCCTCGTAGTCAAACATTCTTAATTTCATTAATTTTGGTTACTCCATTTCTGAACGATCATCGCCGCTGCTACACATTCCCAGCCAATCACGGCTTAAAAAGAAGACTAGGTTACGTTATTTCAAAGTTAATTAATCAAAACGTACAGTATTTAACTTAGAAGTCAACGGGTAAAAGCAGAGAGTAACGTTAGCAGGTTGGAAACATATGATACACTCACGTAGCTTAATTCGTTGGAAAACAAACGCTGGTTATTTAAGATAACGAGGAGTGAGGGAAGGTAATGTAGCTGGCTACATCGGCCTCACAAATCTACAATTATATATTACATGTTTTTTTATTAAGCATAATTTATTATATCAGAAGTGCTTCGCTACCTTGTTCAATATCATAATATATGTTAGAAACAAAACGTTAGCGGTTTGTATATCATATTCCATTACTTAAGATGAGCTTCGTACACTGTTGAAATGACAGCCTCAGGCAGGAGACAGCAGGGTAATAGAAGAGAGGAGTCCATGTGAGAGGGTGGAGAGGTGTACGTGAGAGGGTGGAGAGGTGTACGTGAGAAGATGGAGAGGTGTACGTGAGAAGATGGAGAGGTGTACGTGAGAAGATGGAGAGGTGTACGTGAGATGGAGAGGTGTACGTGAGAAGATAGAGAGGTGTAAGTTAGAAGATGGAGAGGTGTACGTGAGAAGATGGAGAGGTATACGTTAGAAGATGGAGAGGTGTACGTGAGAAGATAGAGAGGTGTAAGTTAGAAGATGGAGAGGTGTAAGTTAGAAGATGGAGAGGTGTAAGTTAGAAGATGGAGAGGTGTACGTGAGAAGATAGAGAGGTGTAAGTTAGAAGATGGACAGGTGTACGTGAGAAGATGGAGAGGTATACGTTAGAAGATGGAGAGGTGTACGTTAGAAGATGGAGAGGTGTACGTTAGAAGATGGAGAGGTGTACGTTAGAAGATGGAGAGGTGTACGTTAGAAGATGGAGAGGTGTACGTTAGAAGATGGAGAGGTGTACGTTAGAAGATGGAGAGGTGTACGTTAGAAGATGGAGAGGTGTACGTTAGAAGATGGAGAGGTGATACGTTAGAAGATGGAGAGGTACGTTAGAAGATGGAGAGGTAGTACGTTAGAAGATGGAGAGGTGTACGTTAGAAGATGGAGAGGTGTAAGTCGTAGAAGATGGAGAGGTGTACGTTAGAAGATGGAGAGGTGTACGTTAGAAGATGGAGAGGTGTACGTGAGAAGATGGAGAGGTGTACGTTAGAAGATGGAGAGGTGTACGTGAGAAGATGGAGAGGTGTACGTTAGAAGATGGAGAGGTGTACGTTAGAAGATGGAGAGGTGTACGTTGAAGATGAGGAGAAGATGGGAGAGGTGTACGTTAGAAGATGGAGAGGTATACGTTAGAAGATGGAGAGGTGTACGTTAGAAGATGGAGAGGTATACGTTAGAAGATGGAGAGGTGTACGTTAGAAGATGGAGAGGTGTACGTGAGAAGATGGAGAGGTGTACGTGAGAAGATGGAGAGGTGTACGTGAGAAGATGGAGAGGTGTACGTGAGAAGATGGAGAGGTGTACGTGTGAAGATGGAGAGGTGTACGTGAGAAGATGGAGAGGTGTACGTGTGAAGATGGAGAGGTGTACGTGTGAAGATGGAGAGGTGTACGTGTGAAGATGGAGAGGTGTACGTGTGAAGATGGAGAGGTGTACGTGTGAAGATGGAGAGGTGTATGCGGGGGTAAGATGGAGAAGTACATTCGAGCAGCTTCGGGAACAAAGCAAGTGAAGCAAAGATCAATATGTTGGGCATCAAGCAGTGTGGAGCGAGCTGGTGGCAGCGACACACTTGCAGAATATGCACGAAGGTACACAGGAACCTCGTACGTGTCTCCTACACTACTGATCGATAATACCAAGCATACACGCACGACATAGACCTACAGGCTACCCCTACCCAAACCTGACTAACCCTGCACCTGACACACTGGCCTACCCATTCACTGCCCTGACACCCATGACACCCACTACTACACCATACCATCCTACCTGTGAACGACCACTCCCTACACCGCAAACCTGACCATAACTCTACACCATTGAACCACTACCCTGACACCCATGAACCCATACCTACAAGAATTACCATCCTGACAATGAGCATGCTCTCATGCAAACGTCTTCAGCTAGCTTAAGAAATGCAATGAAGCAAAATAACATTGTATATGTGATGGGAGTTCTGGTGGCATTGCTCATTCAACTTGGATTCCATTGTTGTTTTAAGTTTACTGAGTTATCCTGCTATGTCGCAAATACCAGCATGCACCACAGGCCAGCCATAACCCCACACACACACGCCTCAGCCATAACCCCACACACACATACCCCCCTCAGCCATGTTCACACAAAACCCGTCAGCCATTACACCACACCGTCAGCCATTCACCCACTACACCTCAGCCATGGGCCTCTACACCACTACGTCAGCCATGGTCTACACCATAACCGTCACCAGGGTACACCCACTACCCCTCACCATGTCACCCACTACCGCTACACCATTACACCCACACCAGATCAGCCATGGTCTCATGCAAACATCTTCAGCTTACTTAGTCAAAGCAACAATAACATTGTCAATGCAAATGGGTCTTCTCAACTTACATGGTTCAGCCATGGGTTCCTACGCAAACTGTCAGCCATGGGTCACACACATGGTCAGCCATGGGTCCACACACACACGGTCAGCCATGGGTCACACACACACACGGTCAGCCATGGGTCCACACAACACGGTCAGCCATGGGTCTCACACAAACACGGTCAGCCATGGGTCACACACACACACAGGTCAGCCATGGGTCCACACACACACGGTCAGCCATGGGTCACACACACACGGTCAGCCATGGGTCCACACACACGGTCAGCCATGGGTCACACACACACACGGTCAGCCATGGGTCACACACACGCACCACCACACACACGGTCAGCCATGGGTCCACACACACGGTCAGCCATGGGTCACACACACACGGTCAGCCATGGGTCACACACAAAAATGGTCAGCCATGGGTCTCACACACCCCACGGTCAGCCATGGGTCCACACACACACACGGTCAGCCATGGGTCCACACACACGGTCAGCCATGGGTCCACACACACACGGTCAGCCATGGGTCCACACACACGGTCAGCCATGGGTCTCACACACACACGGTCATACCTATTGATATATACCTACAAACACTCAGCCCGGCCATGGCCACCCGGTCTGCCTGGTCAAACCAGGCTGTTCTGCCAGGCGCTGCCCCACACACCATCACAGCCTGGTATCTGACACCTGGTGAGTATTTGTCCACCACAACTCACACCGGTTCCAGCCATGTTTCGATATCTTACTGGTAGATGGATACACCCATGACACCGTATTGTCCCCACCGCACCCCTGCTCCTCACTGGGTTTATTTTACACTTTCTCCCATATCTCTCACTCCAGTATGTTGTTATGGCAGTGTGCAGATTTGGGACCAGGCCCTCAAGTACTTTCCATGTATATATTATCATGTATCTCTCTCCTCCGCTCCAATGAGTACATGTTCAAGACTTGAAGGCGTTCCCAATAATTTAGATGTTTCAATGGCTCAATGTGAGCCGTAAACGATCTCTGGATTTGTTCCAGCTCTGCTATTTCTCCTGCCCTGAACGGGGCCGTCAGCACTGAGCAGTATTCTAAGTGAGGGAGCACTAGCGATTTGAATAGTGTCACCATCGGCATTATTTCCTTGTTTTGAAAGTTCTCAATACCCACCCCGTCATCTTCCTGGCTGTTGTGATCTTTGTCTTGTTATGGTCTTTAAACGACAGATCAGCAGACATAATTATTCCCAAGTCCTTTACGTGTTCCTTTCGTTCTATGTGGTGACCCTCTTGCGTTTTGTATATAGTGTTCCTTTTGAGTTCTTCATTTTTCCATACCTAAGCAGCTGAAACTTATCACCATTGAACGTCATGTTGTTCTCCACTGCCCATTGGAAGACCCTGCTTATGTCCTCCTGTAATTTTTCAGTGTCCTCTACCGTAGTGACTTTCATGCTTATTTTAGTGTCATCTGCAAATGATGATACAAAAGTGTGCTGGGTGTTTTTATCTATGTCTGCTATGAGGATGAGAAACAGCAGAGGTGCCAGGACAGTGCCTTGGGGCACTGAGCTTTGACCTCGCTGATGCTGGATCTTGCCCTGTTCACTACTACTTTTTGTGTTCTTTGTGTTAGGAACTCAAAATCCATCTGCCTACCTTCCCGTAATGCCTATGGCCCTCATTTTGTGCGCTATCACTCCATGATCGCATTTGTCAAACGCCTTTGCAAAATCTGTGTAAATCACATCTGCGTTTTGGTCGTCCTCCAATGCCTCCGTAATTCTGTCATAATGGTTCAGCAGCTGTGACAGGCATGATCGACCCGCTCTAAAGCCATGCTGGTTCGGGTTATGTTGGTTGTGCTGGTCCATGAACTTTGTAATCTGCCGTCTCATCACTCTTTCAAAGATTTTTATGATGTGAGAAGTGAGGGCTACTGGTCTGTAATTTTTAGCTAGTGCTCTACTACCTCCCTTATGCAAAGGAGCTATGTCTGCACTCTTTAAGGCCTCTGGAATTTCACCTAGATCTAAGCTCTTTCTCCACAGAATACTAAGGGCTCTTGCTAATGGTACTTTGCACTGCTTTATAAATAAAGCATTCCATGAATCTGGTCCAGGTGCTGAGTGAGTGGGCATGTTGGCCATTTCTTTTTCGAAATCTATGGGATTTGTACTAATGTCGGTTAGGTGGTCTGCGCAGCCTTCTGCGCACACACACACACACACACACACACGGTCAGCCATGGGTCACACACACACGGTCAGCCATGGGTCTTACACACACACACGGTCAGCCATGGGTCTCACACACACACACGGTCAGCCATGGGTCTCACACACACACACACGGTCAGCCATGGGTCTCACACACACACACACGGTCAGCCATGGGTCTCACACACACACACGGTCAGCCATGGGTCTCACACACACACACACGGTCAGCCATGGGTCTCACACACACACACACGGTCAGCCATGGGTCTCACACACACACACACGGTCAGCCATGGGTCTCACACACACACACGGTCAGCCATGGGTCACACACACACGGTCAACCATGGGTTTCACACACACACGGTCAACCATGGGTCTCTCACACACACGGTCAACCATGGGTCTCACACACACACGGTCAACCATGGGTCTCACACACACACGGTCAACCATGGGTCTCACACACACACGGTCAACCATGGGTCTCACACACACACACGGTCAGCCATGGGTCTCACACACACACACACACGGTCAGCCATGGGTCTCACACACACACACACACGGTCAGCCATGGGTCACACACACACACGGTCAACCATGGGTCTCACACACACACGGTCAACCATGGGTCTCTCACACACACGGTCAACCATGGGTCTCACACACACACGGTCAACCATGGGTCTCACACACACGGTCAGCCATGGGTCACACACACACACAGTCAGCCATGGGTCTCACACAAAACACGGTCAGCCATGGGTCTCACACAAAACACGGTCAGCCATGGGTCACACACACACACACGGTCAACCATGGGTCTCACACACACGGTCAGCCATGGGTCACACACACACATGGTCAGCCATGGGTCTCACACACACATGGTCAGCCATGGGTCTCACACACACACACGGTCAGCCATGGGTCACACACACGGTCAGCCATGGGTCACACACACACGGTCAGTCATGGGTCACACACACACACACATACACACACACACACACACGGTCAGCCATGGGTCTCACACACACACGGTCAGCCATGGGTCTCACACACACACGGTCAACCATGGGTCTCACACACACACGGTCAGCCATGGGTCACACACACACACGGTCAGCCATGGGTCTCACACAAAACACGGTCAGCCATGGGTCACACACACACACACGGTCAACCATGGGTCTCACACACACGGTCAGCCATGGGTCACACACACACATGGTCAGCCATGGGTCTCACACACATGGTCAGCCATGGGTCTCACACACACACACACACACGGTCAGCCATGGGTCACACACACACACGGTCAGCCATGGGTCACACACACACACGGTCAGCCATGGGTCACACACACACACACACGGTCAGTCATGGGTCACACACACACACGGTCAGCCATGGGTCACACACACACACACATACACACACACACACACACACACGGTCAGCCATGGGTCTCACACACACACACACACACGGTCAGCCATGGGTCTCACACACACACACACGGTCAGCCATGGGTCACACACACACACGGTCAACCATGGGTTTCACACACACACGGTCAACCATGGGTTTCCACACACACGGTCAACCATGGGTCTCACACACACGGTCAACCATGGGTCTCCACACACACGGTCACCAGGTTCAACACATCCTGGGTCTCACACACACACGGTCAACCATGGGTCTCACACACACACACGGTCAGCCATGGGTCTCACACACACACACACACGGTCAGCCATGGGTCTCACACACACACACACACGGTCAGCCATGGGTCACACACACACACACGGTCAACCATGGGTCTCACACACACACGGTCATCCATGGGTCTCACACACACACGGTCAACCATGGGTCTCACACACACACACGGTCAACCATGGGTCTCACCACTACCACACACACACGTGTCAACCATGGGTCTCACACACACACGGTCAACCATGGGTCTACACACACACGGTCAACCATGGGTCTCACACACACACGGTCAACCATGGGTCTCACACACACACGGTCAACCATGGGTCTCACACACACACGGTCAACCATGGGTCTCACACACACACGGTCAACCATGGGTCTCACACACACACGGTCAACCATGGGTCTCACACACACGGTCAACCATGGGTCTCACACACACACGGTCAACCATGGGTCTCACACACACACGGTCAACCATGGGTCCACACACACACGGTCAACCATGGGTCTCACACACACACGGTCAACCATGGGTCTCTACACACACCACGGTCAACCATGGGTCTCACACACACACGGTCAACCATGGGTCTCAACACACACGGTCAACCATGGGTCTCACACACACACGGTCAACCATGGGTCTCACACATGCACAGTCACATGGTCTCACACACGGTCAACCATGGGTCTCACACACACACGGTCAACCATGGGTCACACACACACACGGTCAGCCATGGGTCTCACACACACACGGTCAACCATGGGTCTCACACACACACGGTCAACCATGGGTCTCACACACACATGGTCAGCCATGGGTCTCACACACACAGGTCAACCATGGGTCTCACACACACGGTCAACCATGGGTCTCACACACACGGTCAACCATGGGTCTCACACACACAGGTCAGCCATGGGTCTCACACACACAGGTCAGCCATGGGTCTCACACACACATGGTCAGCCATGGGTCTCACACACACATGGTCACCATGGGTCTCACACACACAGGTCAGCCAGGGGTCTCACACACACATGGTCAGCCATGGGTCTCACACACACATGGTCAGCCATGGGTCTCACACACACATGGTCAGCCATGGGTCTCACACACACATGGTCAGCCATGGGTCTCACACACACATGGTCAGCCATGGGTCTCACACACACATGGTCAGCCATGGGTCTCACACACATGGTCAGCCATGGGTCTCACACACACATGGTCAGCCATGGGTCTCACACACACATGGTCAGCCATGGGTCTCACACACATGGTCAGCCATGGGTCTCACACACCATGGTCAGCCATGGGTCTCACACACATGGTCAGCCATGGGTCTCACACACACATGGTCAGCCATGGTCTCACACACAATGGTCAGCCATGGGTCTCACACACATGGTCAGCCATGGTCTCACACACATGGTCAGCCATGGGTCTCACACATGGTCAGCCATGGGTCTCACACACATGGTCAGCCATGGGTCTCACACACATGGTCAGCCATGGGTCTCACACACATGGTCAGCCATGGGTCTCACACACATGGTCAGCCATGGGTCTCACACACATGGTCAGCCATGGGTCACAGTGTGGGTGTGTTCACACTTTACTTTCAAGTGACTGACATCTTTATACAAAATGAACTGGCATGCCAATTATCAATAGTATAATATTCAGGTAGAAGTGGTAAACCCACAGGGGTCAAACAGCGCACAGGGAATGGGAGGAACTCAGGCTAGATCTACGAAAAGGGAGGACAGGTCCAATTCCTTTGATCAAGAGCTCAAGACTTCCTCGCCAGTATCTAAAAACTTCCCATAAGGAGTTAGTAACTGGGATAAACTAGCACATTTAATTACTTAACAGAATAGCAATTCAAAACCCAGGCAATTTATTAATTATTTCCTGTACAGATTATGACAGAAAATATTATCAATATATTACAATTATAGGGAATATTACTTTAATAAGATCCTACGTGGTCACATGCAGGACGGCCAATCACAAGCTACACATGCAGGACGGCCAATAACAAGCTACACATGCAGGACGGCCAATCACAAGCTACACATGCAGGACGGCCAATCACAAGCTACACATGCAGGACGGCCAATAACAAGCTAATGTTCACTCCTCGGAGTTCCAATTCAAATAAAACACTGTGGCCGCTATAATTTAAAGCTCTCTTAGTGTATCACATATTTAATATGTGTGTGTGTGTGTGTGTGTGTGTGTGTGTATGTGTGTGTGTGTGTGTGCTCACCTAATTGTGGTTGCAGGGGTCGAGAATCAGCTACTGGCCCCGCCTCTTCACTGATCGCTACTAGGTCCTCTCTCTCCCTGCTCCATGAACTTTATCATACCTCGTCTTAAAGCTATGTATGGTTCTTGCCTCCACTACATCACTTGCTAGACTATTCCACTTCCTGACTACTCTATGACTGAAGAAATACTTCCTAACATCCCTTTGACTCATCTGAGTCTTCAACTTCCAATTGTGACCCCTTGTTTCTGTGTCCCTCTCTGGAACATCCTGTCTCTGTCCACCTTGTGTGTGTGTGTGTGTGTGTGTGTGACAGAGAGAGAGAGAGGGGAGAAGGAGAGAGAGAGAGAGAGGGGAGAGAGGAGAGAGGAGAGAGGGGAGAGGGAGAGAGAGGAGAGAGGGAGAGAGAGAGAGGAGAGAGGAGAGAGGGAGGAGAGAGGAGAGAGAGAGGAGAGAGAGGAGAGAGGAGAGAGAGGAGAGAGAGAGGAGAGAGGGAGAGAGAGGAGAGGAGAGAGAGAGAGAGAGGGAGAGAGAGAGAGAGGAGAGGAGGAGAGAGAGAGGAGAAGAGAGAGAGAGAGAGAGAGAGAGAGAGAGAGAGAGAGAGGAGAGAGAGAGAGAGAGAGAGAGAGAGAGAGAGAGAGAGAGGAAGAGGAACAATATCTAACATTTTTAATTTATCTCTTCAAACAGGTGTAGTGTCTGATATGTGGAAGATGGCTAATGTAATTCCTATTTTTAAAGCAGGGGACAAGTCACTACCGTCAAACTACCGCCCAATAAGCCTGACCTCAATTGTAGGCAAATTACTAGAGTCAATTATAGCTGATATTATTAGAAGCCATCTAGATAACCATAATTTGATTAATGATACCCAGCATGGATTCACGAGGGCCGTTCCTGCCTATCTAATTTATTAACCTTCTTCAGTAAAGCTTTTGAGGCTGTTGATCACGATAAAGAATTCGATATTGTTTATTTAGACTTTAGTAAGGCTTTTGATAGAGTACCACACCAGAGACTGTTAAAGAAAGTGGCAGCTCATGGCATTGGGGGAAAAGTGCTGTCATGGATCGAGTCATGGCTCACCAATAGGAAGCAGAGAGTGTGCATAAATGGGGTTAAATCCGAATGGGGACTTGTAACAAGTGGTGTTCCACAGGGATCAGTCTTAGGCCCATTGTTATTTATAATATATATCAATGACCTTGACGAGGGAATTACTAGTGATATGAGCAAATTCGCCGACGACACGAAGATAGGTAGGATAATTGATTCAAACATAGATGTCATAGAACTTCAGGAAGATTTAGACAAACTTAATTCGTGGTCAGAAAAGTGGCAGATGCAGTTCAATGTAGATAAATGCAAGGTTCTGAAGCTCGGGAGTGTCCATAACCCAAGCACTTATAAGTTAAATAACGTAGAACTTAGATATACAGATTGCGACAAGGACTTGGGGGTGATGGTAAGCAGCAACCTTAAACCAAGACAGCAATGCCTAAGCGTACGTAATAAGGCAAATAGATTACTGGGATTTATATCAAGAAGTGTTAGCAACAGAAGTCCAGAGGTTATATTACAGCTTTATACATCATTAGTAAGGCCTCACCTAGATTACGCAGCTCAGTTCTGGTCTCCATATTACAGAATGGACATAAATTCGTTAGAAAACATTCAGCGTAGAATGACTAAATTAATACATAGCATTAGAAATCTTCCTTACGAAGAAAGATTGAAGACCCTAAAATTACATTCACTTGTAAGACGTAGAATGAGGGAGACATGATCGAGGTATACAAGTGGAAAATGGGTATTAACAAAGGGGATATAAATAAGGTCTTGAGGATATCTCTCAAGAGAGAACCCGCAATAATGGATTCAAGTTAGATAAGTTTAGATTTAGAAAGGATATAGGAAAGTATTGGTTTGGAAATAGGGTAGTTGATGAGTGGAACAGTCTGCCTAGTAGGGTTATTGAAGCTAGGACCTTGGGTAGTTTCAAATTTAGGTTGGATAAATTCATGAGTGAGAGGGGTTGGATTTGAGTGGGACTCGCGCATGAGTGGGTAGAATTGTCAAAGCTTATTTCTTGGGTAGCTTTGAAAATTGGGTTGAGCAAATATTCTGTTAGTGGGACGGATTGTGAAGGACCTGCCTAGAATGGGCCAACAGGCCTGCTGCAGTGTTCCTCCTTTCTTATGTTCTTATGTTCTTATGAGAGAGAGAGAGAGGAGGAGAGAGAGGAGGAGGAGAGGAGAGGAGGAGAGGAGAGGAGAGAGAGAGAGAGAGAGAGGAGAGAGAGAGAGGAGAGAGAGGGGAGAGAGGGAGAGAGAGAGGAGAGAGAGAGGAGGAGAGAGAGGAGGAGAGAGGAGGAGGAGAGAGGAGGAGGAGAGAGGAGGAGGAGAGAGGAGGAGAGAGAGGAGGAGGAGAGAGGAGGAGAAGAGAGGAGGAGAGAGAGGAGGAGAGAGAGGAGGAGAGAGAGGAGAGAGAGGAGAGAGAGGAGAGAGAGAGAGAGAGAGAGAGGAGAGAGAGAGAGAGAGAGAGAGAGAGAGAGAGAGAGAACCAAACCAGCTTGGCTTTGGGGTCTCTCAAGGAAGTGAAGCAGCGGTTCATGCAACAAGGGCGTATATCAACAACCTGCCTGAGGACAATGCAGTGGTAAAATTAGATTTCAAGAATGCATTTAATCTCCTGAAAAGAGACGTAGTATTAGCAGCTGTACAAGAACATTTCCCAGGTCTCTTCCCTTTTGTTTCAGCTGGATATAGCAAGGAATCAATGCTCCTGTCAGACTGACCAGTGAGCTAAAGGAAATGGGTCTCATCCTGAATTCATCCAAATGTGAAATCATCTCAGTCAATCAACAAGTGATAGATGCAGTGATATCAAAACTACCAGGAGCAACAGTCATTGCCCCTACAAATAGTGTCTTGCTTGGAGCACCTCTGGAAAGCGATGCCATTGACACAATTCTCAGGAAGAAACTGGAAGAATTTAGAAGAATGGAACAACGAATAGGCAATCTTGACACCCATGATGCCTTGTACCTTCTCACAAAGTGCTTGAGGCTGCCCAGGATGACATATTTCCTAAGATGTGCTCCTTCATATGATAATCCTATACTGCACGAATATGACAGTATCCTGAGGCAGATCTTTACTAAAGTACTTAACCTTACTCTAGAAGATGGGCAGTGGGACCAAGCTACACTCCCAGTCAGACTAGGAGGCATTGGTGTCCGCAAGTCATCTCAGATTGCTCTACCTGCTTTCCTGTCTTCATGCATTGCATCCAGAGGGCTTGTAGCAGCAATTCTCCCTGAACATCTTAGGGACACGATTGGAATCCATGACCAAAAGTTTGTTGACGGAGCCAGGATCTGGGATAATCTAACGGGCTCTGAAACCAGGCCTGCTCCCCCCAATAACTACAAACAGTCGCACTGGGAAGGCCCAATAGTAGAGAATATAGCCGCAACAATGCTTCAGAGCATGTCAGGGAAGGATAGAGCCCGCCTCCTGGCAGTGAGAGCTCCTCATGCAGGGGACTTTCTGTTGGCTGTTCCCAACTCCAGCCTTGGCACACGCCTCGACCCACAGACCATCCGCATTGGTGTTGCCCTTCGATCTGCCGCCCCTATTCTCGCCGAACACAGGTGTATTTGTGGCAGTGAAGCAGCAGACCGATTCGGGTACCATGGTCTTGTGTGTCGTAAATCCGAGGGAAAGATTGCAAGACATGAAGAGGTTAATAACATTATCAAGAGGAGCCTCACAAAAGCCGGATGCCCAGCAGTAAGGAAGCCACCCCAACTATGCAGATCTGATGGCAGCCAAAAGCATCCAGATGGTATCACCCTTCAAGCTTGGACAGACAGCAAACAGGTGGTGTGGGACTACACATGTGCATCTACCTTGGCTGATACCTATCTCCAATACACCAGGGAGGAAGGAGGGGCAGCTGCCACCTTCAGGGAGTCCCAGAAGTCGAGAAAATATGGAGAACTTGCCCATCATTATATGTTTGTTCCCATAGGCTCAGAGACCCTTGGCTCATGGGAAAAGAGTGCATCTAAGTTCCTCAAGGAGCTGGGCAAAAGACTCAACACGGTAACTAGGGATCCCAGGGCAGCTAGTTTTCTGTTCCAGCGACTCAGCGCTGCTGTTCAGAGGGGTAATGCATGCTGTATTTTGGGCACGCGCCCCAGCTCTGAGGAGCTGGATGAGATTTTCGCATTATAATCAGTGACAAACATGTAACAATATGTACTAGACATGTATCTCTCACACCTCGTGTACTGTATATGCCATCTGTGTGTGTGTGTGTGTGTGTGTGTGTGTGTGTGTGTGTGTGTGTGTGTGTGTGTGTGTGTGTGTGTGTGTAAAACAACCACGGTGGAAGTAGTTTTGAATCTTGTATCGCTTGGTTTGCGATATTTGCTTAATATATATATGTGGTTTAGCAGTTTTACAAGTTCGGGTTTTATAAACTTAGTCACGCTCGATGATTGCTGAAAGAAAAAAAATGAAGGGTTGTACTAGGATGCAAATGACGGTCTCTTACGTAATACAAGAAAATGAATCTGCCTACCTGGCCCATGGCCGGGCTCAGAGAGTGGAGAAACTCTCGAAACTCTTCAAGGTATATACCCTTTCCCTGAATCCATTCTTGATAACTTTACATTTCCTAAGAGTCTTTATGACTCATACGGGTTTAGAACTTTTTTTTAGACAGTTTATGCCCCCTTATCCATGCTACGGACATAGCTTACGAGCATATGGATGCACAAATGGCCTAGGAACTGGGCCCAAAAGTGTCAACAGGATGGCATCTTGATTTATATCTGAAACCGAGTTATCCGTTGTAAGCAAATCCAGGATATATGCTTAATTTGTCTGGTAGTTTATAAATGAAAATAAGATATCTTGACATATCACATACGTTAATATTATACTATCTACCTGTTTATTCCTCAGTAAGTGAACAATTAGGTATGTAATATTCAAGAATGTGAGCATAAGACTGATCACATTGTATTTACAGCAGTTTGATCATCAGCTGTGTGTGTGCCAAACTGCCAGAGGTACTTGTATCCAAGACTAAACCTGGCCACTACATCAGGCTGTTCACACTGCAAGTTGCTCCATAAACGTACTTATCTACATTCATGTTATATCGAGTGATAGATCTACTCAGGCTTCTACTTGCATTCATATGGCATTTAGTTTACTTCTCTCCTATTAGTACTATTAGACACATCAACACTCCAATTAAATAAATAGGGCCAATAAATATTAAAAGAAAACGGTGTGTTTAATCGTCAGCGTAGTCAGCTGTTCGGGTCACGACTGTAACACTGATAGTTACATTGTGAGAACAAAAGTTAAGTGTGTTCCTGGCATATACAGTCACCGGATGGGTTCCAAATATATACAACGTTAAAAATGCTCAGGTTTTGCCGAGTGATTTCAGTGTGAAAATGGTATTGTAAAGTTTAATAAACTGAGGGTTCATCAGTTACGGCAGCTTAGAGGGTTTCCTTCCAGCAAAGCTGGAGTTTCTATTACTTAGGAATTACCATCTTTCATGATAGCCTATCCCATACACAGGGGAAATGGAATTTGTAAGAGGATTTCTCCACCACAGAAAGTAGTGAAGGGGAATGGAGAGTAAGTTGGACGACATAATATATGTAAATTCACATGCACAATAACATACAGCAATGCATATTAAGACAACATAGCTGCCCTAGCCTCACAACAATCAGTGTGATGATCTTTGAGACGTGTGTGTACCCGTGGCTGCGGCGCACACACCACCACCACAATCAATCAATAGTCACCACTACCTCCTGCACCTGCTACTGCTCTAGCTGCCACTACCAGTGTTCTGGTAGATGCTGTTGGAGCTGGTGGTGCTGTGGGAGCTGATGATAGTTCTCCTGAAAATGCTGTTGATGGTTGTGAGGGGTTATCGTAGTGGTGCTTCTGGTAGTCTTGCAGGTGGTGCTGATGGAATGTAAGAATCTAGAGGTTATGCTTGAGGTGCTGCTGCTGCTGCTGCTACCTAGCTACTACTTGATGTCTTGGTATGGATGGTCGCAGACACCACTGCCCCAACACCCAAGTCACTCGTTGCCTTCTTGCTCAGTAAAACTGTTGGTGTTTGTGGTACGTAATTTGCTGTAGGTAACAAGAGCCAAACTGATCAGAGTTTACAAATAAACTTGCACTCTTGAAGAGTGCTAGCCGCCTCTGGGTACCTCTCTAATATCTAACACGAATGTGTTAGGTTTTCCAAACAAACGTTTGCATTTTTTTCCAGACAAGCCTGGCCATGGGCCAGGCTCGTCTGGTGCTTGCCTGGTCTACCAGGCTGTTGCTGCTGGAGGCCCGCTGCCCCACATATCCATCACAGCCTGATTGATCTGGCACCTGGTTTAGATACTTGTCCAGTTTCCTCTTGAAGACTTCTACACTTGTTCCAGAAGTGTTTCTGATATCTTCTGGTAAGATGTTGAATAGTCTGGGACCCCGATGTTAATACAGTGTTCCCGTATTGTCCCCACCGCACCCCTGCTCCTCACTGGGTTTATTTTACACTTTCTCTCATATCTCTCACTCCAGTATGTTGTTATGGCAGTGTGCAGATTTGAGACCAGGCCCTCAAGTACTTTCCAGGTAGTATATATTATCATGTATATCTCTCTCCTCCGCTCCAATGAGTACATGTTCAAGACCTGAAGGCGTTCCCAATAATTCAGGTGCTTTACTGGCACCTGTTTATCGTCAGTATACGAATTATTCAATTATTTTCTTATATTTTTTTTCTGTAACCACTGAATATTTAGGTACTTGTACATGTTCACCCTAGGTACTTGTACATGTTCACCCCTATCATCTTTTCATCCATAATTGTTCAGCTTTCAAGATTATTTATAAAACTTACTATCAAATTTCCCAATATAGTGTTTTGGCTCTTTCTCCCAGTAATTTTGAGACAGTTCCATTTTGAGACGGTATTGATTTTTTTCAATGTGCATTTTTTTCTGAACCTACTCATCCAGGGCTGCTCACTTACTATTCCAACATAAAGCCGATTCTTTTTGAAAAATTAAAAATATATATAATTTTGCTCATTCTTGTACTACTCAGTCGTAACAGCTCATTTGTATGTGAAAGTTATGTAGAAAATGTGAAGAGCACTGTGTACCAGAGCAGGTGTAGCACTGGTCCAGGAGCTGCACCACAACACACCCAAACCGGAGGAGGGTGAAGCTGAAGGATGGAGAGGAAGGAGGGTAGGAGATGGGTGAGATGGAAAGAGGGAAGAGGGGCGGGCGGGGAGTGAGGAGGAAATTAATGTCTAAAATACTGAACACAAGTAGCTCCTTTATTGAACTATTTTCGTCTTCCACGTGTGTACTAATCATGTGCAGGATATAGGCAAAATATTATCCTTTACTATATAATAAAATCAAATGTAATCCATGGGCATAATTAATGACCTCGGCTGCCTGTGTCTAGTCCCCAGTTTCCCCCACCCACCTAGCAGTAACAGTAAGTACCGAGTGTTAGCCCACTGTTGTGGGTCATATCTAACAACCACCTGCAGTAACAGTAAGTACCGAGTGTTAGTCCACTGTTGTGGGTCATATCTAACACCCACCTGCAGTAACAGTAAGTACCGAGTGTTAGTCCACTGTTGTGGGTCATATCTAACAACCACCTGCAGTAACAGTAAGTACCGAGTGTTAGTCCACTGTTGTGGGTCATATCTAACACCCACCTGCAGTAACAGTAAGTACCGAGTGTTAGTCCACTGTTGTGGGTCATATCTAACACCACCTGCAGTAACAGTAAGTACCGAGTGTTAGTCCACTGTTGTGGGTCATATCTAACACCCACCTGCAGTAACAGTAAGTACCGAGTGTTAGTCCACTGTTGTGGGTCATATCTAACACCCACCTGCAGTAACAGTAAGTACCGAGTGTTAGTCCACTGTTGTGGGTCATATCTAACACCCACCTGCAGTAACAGTAAGTACCGAGTGTTAGTCCACTGTTGTGGGTCATATCTAACACCCACCTGCAGTAACAGTAAGTACCGAGTGTTAGTCCACTGTTGTGGGTCATATCTAACAACCACCTGCAGTAACAGTAAGTACCGAGTGTTAGTCCACTGTTGTGGGTCATATCTAACACCCACCTGCAGTAACAGTAAGTACCGAGTGTTAGTCCACTGTTGTGGGTCATATCTAACACCCACCTGCAGTAACAGTAAGTACCGAGTGTTAGTCCACTGTTGTGGGTCATATCTAACACCACCTGCAGTAACAGTAAGTACCGGTGTTAGCCCACTGTTGTGGGTCATATCTAACACCCACCTGCAGTAACAGTAAGTACCGAGTGTTAGTCCACTGTTGTGGGTCATATCTAACAACCACCTACAGTAACAGTAAGTACCGTGTGTTAGCCCACTGTTGTGGGTCATATCTAACACCCACCTGCAGTAACAGTAAGTACCGTGTGTTAGCCCACTGTTGTGGGTCATATCTAACACCCACCTGCAGTAACAGTAAGTACCGTGTGTTAGCCCACTGTTGTGGGTCATATCTAACACCCACCTGCAGTAACAGTAAGTACCGTGTGTTAGCCCACTGTTGTGGGTCATATCTAACACCCACCTACCAGTAACAGTAAGTACCGTGTGTTAGTCCACTGTTGTGGGTCATATCCAACACCCACCTAGCAGTAACAGTAAGTACAGAGTGTTAGTCCACTGTTGTGGGTCATATCCAACACCCACCTAGCAGTAACAGTAAGTACCGAGTGTTAGCCCACTGTTGTGGGTCATATCCAACACCCACCTGCAGTAACAGTAAGTACCGTGTGTTAGCCCACTGTTGTGGGTCATATCCAACACCCACCTGCAGTAACAGTAAGTACCGTGTGTTAGCCCACTGTTGTGGGTCATATCCAACATCCACCTGCAGTAACAGTAAGTACCGTGTGTTAGCCCACTGTTGTGGGTCATATCCAACGGAAAAAAACGTGTTAGAACCACAGTCTACTGGTGTCATATCAAACACTCAGTCTTGTGTAACAGAAAGTCAGTGTTAGCTGTAGTGTCATACCAATGAAATATAAGTACTTATGTGGTATTAAAAAGCATATCCACATCACCTCATAAAGTCTACTATGCTAACCCACGAGTCATATCAACAAAAAACCGTAACATCATCGATGATGATGATGATGATGATGATATGTGAGAGATGTATGTGATGATGATCATGATGATGATGTATGATGATGGATGATGATATATAGTGTATGATGAACATGATGATGAGTGATATGATGATGATGATGATGATGATGATGATGATGATGATGATGATGATGATGATGATGATGATGATGATGATGATGATGATGATGATGATGATGATGATGATGATGATGATGATGATGATGATGATGATGATGATGATGATGATGATGATGATGATGATGATGATGATGATGATGATGATGATGATGATGATGATGATGATGATGATGATGATGATGATGATGATGATGATGATGATGATGATGATGATGATGATGATGATGATGATGATGATGATGATGATGATGATGATGATGATGATGATGATGATGATGATGATGATGATGATGATGATGATGATGATGATGATGATGGATCATTCTCAAGTTTAACATTACAATGATCCAATAAGGAAACGTGTGCAAGTTTCATTACTGCAGGTACGAAAATCATATTGTGTGATGGAATATAAGAAGGAAACACAGCTGCCTTTTTTCCTCAACATGTTTGTATCATGTAGAACAAGGTACCAGCATATTGCAAGGAAACTTAATTTTCTTAAATACTTATAGGTGCAGTGTAGTGCCTTCGTGTGTACTCTTACTGTAGTGTACACTGTTACCCCTCACATTCACATGACATCTCTTGCTTATCTCAAGACGGTTTCAGGGATCAATGTCCCCCTCTCCTAGTCCCAGACCAGGCCTCTTGGAGCACAGCCTACTAATCAGGCTGTTGGTGCTGGCTGCTTGCAGTCTAACATAGGCATTGATTAGGAGCTAGCCTGACGAAATTATCATCGCTATGTACTTAAAATGAATCGGTCGTTTTTGCACTTTACAATGCGTCAATTTTTGCACGACCTAAACCGATACTAAAATCAAAAGTATTCTGGGTTTGGTTAGCCTAGTCTAACCTAACTTAAAATATATTTAGATACAGTTAGCCGCTAATAAGGAAATATGCAAGCGGCTTACATATGTCAACAAGGAATGACATCGTTTTAAGACACAATACGCGGTTTATGGTACCTTACTGAAAATACTTATTGTCCACCAAGGATTTTATCAATTATATTTCAAGATTATACACAAAACTTCAGACCAAATTTCCCCAATATAGTTTCTCGGCTCTTGCTAATAGTTATTTTAATGACGTATCGTCCTTAGTGGACGATACGTATTTTCAATAAAGTACCATAAACCCCACACTGTCTTATTCACACAAGTGCACTCCCTCTAAGTTCGAGAATATGTTTACACAGCAGTGGAGAGTAGTGTACATACTACACCAGGTTATGTCACCTAGTGTCTCCAGCAGAGGATAGTGTACCAGGTTATGTCACCTAGTGTCTCCAGCAGAGGATAGTGTACCAGGTTATTGCACCTAGTGAGTGTCTCCAGCAGCGGAGAGTAGTGTACCAGGTTATGTGAGTCTCTCCAGCAGTGGAGTAGTGTACCAGGTTATGTGAGTGTCTCCAGCAGCGGATAGTGTACCAGGTTATGTCACCTAGTGTCTCCAGCAGCGGATAGTGTACCAGGTTATGTCACCTAGTGTCTCCAGCAGTGGAGAGTAGTGTACCAGGTTATGGCACCTAGTGTCTCCAGCAGTGGAGAGTAGTGTACCAGGTTATGTCATCTAGTGTCTCCAGCAGCGGATAGTGTACCAGGTTATGTCACCTAGTGTCTCCAGCAGCGGATAGTATACCAGGTTATGTCACCTAGTGTATACAGCAGCGGAGAGTAGTGTACCAGGTTATGTCACCTAGTGTCTCCAGCAGCGGATAGTGTACCTGGTTATGTCACCTAGTGTCTCCAGCAGCGGAGAGTAGTGTACCAGGTTATGTCACCCAGTGTCTCCAGCAGCGGATAGTATACCAGGTTATGTCACCTAGTGTATACAGCAGCGGAGAGTAGTGTACCAGGTTATGTCACCTAGTGTCTCCAGCAGCGGATAGTGTACCAGGTTATGTCACCTAGTGTCTCCAGCAGCGGATAGTGTACCTGGTTATGTCACCTAGTGTCTCCAGCAGCGGAGAGTAGTGTACCAGGTTATGTCACCCAGTGTCTCCAGCAGCGGATAGTGTACCAGGTTATGTCACCTAGTGTCTCCAGCAGCGGATAGTGTACCTGGTTATGTCACCTAGTGTCTCCAGCAGCGGAGAGTAGTGTACCAGGTTATGTCACCCAGTGTCTCCAGCAGACGGATAGTGTACCAGGTTATGTCACCTAGTGTCTCCAGCAGCGGAGAGTAGTGTACCAGGTTATGGCACCTAGTGTCTCCAGCAGTGGAGAGTAGTGTACCAGGTTATGGCACCTAGTGTCTCCAGCAGTGGAGAGTAGTGTACCAGGTTATGGCACCTAGTGTCTCCAGCAGTGGAGAGTAGTGTACCAGGTTATGGCACCTAGTGTCTCCAGCAGTGGAGAGTAGTGTACCAGGTTATGGCACCTAGTGTCTCCAGCAGCGGAGAGTAGTGTACCAGGTTATGGCACCTAGTGTCTCCAGCAGTGGATAGTGTACCAGGTTATGGCACCTAGTGTCTCCAGCAGTGGAGAGTAGTGTACCAGGTTATGTGAGTGTCTCCAGCAGCGGATAGTGTACCAGGTTATGCCACCTAGTGTCTCCAGCAGTGGAGAGTAGTGTACCAGGTTATGTCACCTAGTGTCTCCAGCAGTGGAGAGTAGTGTACCAGGTTATGGCACCTAGTGTCTCCAGCAGCGGAGAGTAGTGTACCAGGTTATGGCACCTAGTGTCTCCAGCAGTGGAGAGTAGTGTACCAGGTTATGGCACCTAGTGTCTCCAGCAGTGGAGAGTAGTGTACCAGGTTAGGGCCTGGTCCCAAATCTGCACACTGCCATAACAACATACTGGAGTGAGAGATATGGGAGAAAGTGTAAAATAAACCCAGTGAGGAGCAGGGGTGCGGTGGGGACAATACGGGAGCACTGTATTAACATCCGGGGTCCCAGACTATTCAACATCTTACCAGAAGATATCCGAAACACGGCTGGAACCAGTGTAGAAGCCTTCAAGAGGAAACTGGACAAATATCTTCACCAGGTGCCAGATCAACCAGGCTGTGATGGATATGTGGGGCAGCGGGCCTCCAGCAGCAACAGCCTGGTTGACCAGGCAAGCACCAGACGAGCCTGGCCCATGGCCGGGCTCAGAGAGTAGATACTCTCGAAACTCTTCAAAGGTATATCAAAGGTATACCTAGTGTCTCCAGCAGTGGAGAGTAGTGTACCAGGTTATGGCACCTAGTGTATCCAGCAGTGGAGAGTAGTGTACCAGGTTATGGCACCTAGTGTCTCCAGCAGTGGAGAGTAGTGTACCAGGTTATGTCACCTAGTGTCTCCAGCAGTGGAGAGTAGTGTACCAGGTTATGGCACCTAGTGTCTCCAGCAGTGGAGAGTAGTGTACCATGTTATGGCACCTAGTGTCTCCAGCAGTGGAGAGTAGTGTACCAGGTTATGGCACCTAGTGTCTCCAGCAGACAATCATCAATAATGTTTATCCTCACGCTCGCTTTACACTGCTCATTTTACTACGATACGGAATACGATGCTGCCATTTGTCATAATCAGTATTTTTTCTCTCTCTCTGTTGTTTATTGGCCGATCTTTTTGAAACTTTCTCAAGTCTTTCTAAGTACATGCTTCTAAACGTATACCAAAAAGCAAAACAATCGGACGAAAATAACCGAAGTGCTGTAATGAATGTGATCATACGCCCCTTAATTTACTGCGAGGTTCCCAACGTAAATTTCTTAGCGCTTCTAGTAAACTTACAGAGACTACTATATTGTAAGATGGGTTACACTTCTTGTGGCTGATGTAAGTGACGTGAACACTTCTTGTGACTGATGTACGTGACGTGAACACTTCTTGTGGCTGATGTACGTGACGAACACTTCTTGTGACTGATGTACGTGACGTGAACACTTCTTGTGACTGATGTACGTGACGTGAACACTTCTTGAGACTGATGTACGTGACGAACACTTCTTGTGGCTGTTCAGCACCACAACACTGCTCAACACCATAACACTGCTCAACACCATAACACTGCTCAGCAACACCACCATAACAAAGCAACACTTCTCAGCAACACAACACTACTCTGCAACACCATAACTCAGCAACACTACAACACTGCTCAGCAACACCATAACTCAGCAACACTAACTTGAAAATCATATTTTTAAATTTACACGAAACCTTTAGAAACTGACAGAGAATTACGCAAGACAAAGTATAAACGTTGACTTGTTTCTTCATAGCCCAGTATTTAATTCTTAACCAAATAGAACAGAAGTTAACGTAGATGTTTACTTGTGACACCTAAAGCAAACTTACCAACTTTGTATACAATCACCAAGACGAGATTTAATGAATGGTAGAGTAAATAACTTTACAGAAAAGAAAAACCATGAGTATAAAATTCCTGCTTAAGAGTCCGACCCTGGACCAAGCTTGTCTGCTCAACCATGCTGTGGTTGCTGGCAGCCCAGGGCCAGGGTTGTCTGCTCAACCATGCTGTGGTTGCTGGCAGCCCAGGACCACGCTTGTCTGCTCAACCATGCTGTGGTTGCTAGCAGCCCATGGCCAGGGTTGTCTGCTCAACTATGCTGTGGTTATTGGCAGCCCAGGACCAGGGTTGTCTGCTCAACCATGACGTGGTTGCTGGCAGCCCAGGGCCAGGGTTGTCTGCTCAACTATGCTGTGGTTATTGGCAGCCCAGGACCAGGGTTGTCTGCTCAACCATGACGTGGTTGCTGGCAGCCCAGGGCCAGGGTTGTCTGCTCAACCATGACGTGGTTGCTGGCAGCCCAGGGCCAGGGTTGTCTGCTCAACCATGCTGTGGTTGCTGGCAGCCCAGGGCCAGGGTTGTCTGCTCAACCATGCTGTGGTTGCTGGCAGCCCAGGGCCAGGGTTGTCTGCTCAACCATGCTGTGGTTGCTGGCAGCCCAGGGCCAGGGTTGTCTGCTCAACCATGCTGTGGTTGCTGGCAGCCCAGGGCCAGGGTTGTCTGCTCAACCATGCTGTGGTTGCTGGCAGCCCAGGGCCAGGGTTGTCTGCTCAACCATGCTGTGGTTGCTGGCAGCCCAGGGCCAGGGTTGTCTGCTCAACCATGCTGTGGTTGCTGGCAGCCCAGGGCCAGGGTTGTCTGCTCAACTATGCTGTGGTTATTGGCAGCCCAGGACCAGGGTTGTCTGCTCAACCATGCTGTGGTTGCTAGCAGCCCATGGCCAGGGTTGTCTGCTCAACTATGCTGTGGTTATTGACAGCCCAGGACCAGGGTTGTCTGCTCAACCATGACGTGGTTGCTGGCAGCCCAGGGCCAGGGTTGTCTGCTCAACCATGACGTGGTTGCTGGCAGCCCAGGACCAGGGTTGTCTGCTCAACCATGCTGTGGTTGCTAGCAGCCCATGGCCAGGGTTGTCTGCTCAACTATGCTGTGGTTATTGGCAGCCCAGGACCAGGGTTGTCTGCTCAACCATGACGTGGTTGCTGGCAGCCCAGGGCCAGGGTTGTCTGCTCAACCATGACGTGGTTGCTGGCAGCCCAGGGCCAGGGTTGTCTGCTCAACCATGACGTGGTTGCTGGCAGCCCAGGGCCAGGGTTGTCTGCTCAACCATGACGTGGTTACTGGCAGCCCAGGGCCAGGGTTGTCTGCTCAACCATGCTGTGGTTGCTGGCAGCCCAGGGCCAGGGTTGTCTGCTCAACCATGCTGTGGTTGATGACAGCCCAGGGCCAGGGTTGTCTGCTCAACCATGCTGTGGTTGCTGGCAGCCCAGGGCCAGGGTTGTCTGCTCAACCATGCTGTGGTTGCTGGCAGCCCAGGGCCAGGGTTGTCTGCTCAACCATGCTGTGGTTGCTGGCAGCCCAGGGCCAGGGTTGTCTGCTCAACTATGCTGTGGTTATTGGCAGCCCAGGACCAGGGTTGTCTGCTCAACCATGCTGTGGTTGCTAGCAGCCCATGGCCAGGGTTGTCTGCTCAACTATGCTGTGGTTATTGACAGCCCAGGACCAGGGTTGTCTGCTCAACCATGACGTGGTTGCTGGCAGCCCAGGGCCAGGGTTGTCTGCTCAACCATGACGTGGTTGCTGGCAGCCCAGGGCCAGGGTTGTCTGCTCAACCATGCTGTGGTTGCTGGCAGCCCAGGGCCAGGGTTGTCTGCTCAACCATGCTGTGGTTGCTGGCAGCCCAGGGCCAGGGTTGTCTGCTCAACCATGCTGTGGTTGCTGGCAGCCCAGGGCCAGGGTTGTCTGCTCAACCATGCTGTGGTTGCTGGCAGCCCAGGGCCAGGGTTGTCTGCTCAACCATGCTGTGGTTGCTGGCAGCCCAGGGCCAGGGTTGTCTGCTCAACCATGCTGTGGTTGCTGGCAGCCCAGGGCCAGGGTTGTCTGCTCAACCATGCTGTGGTTGCTGGCAGCCCAGGGCCAGGGTTGTCTGCTCAACCATGCTGTGGTTGCTGGCAGCCAAGGGCCAGGGTTCTCTGCTCAACCATGCTGTGGTTGCTGGCAGCCCAGGACCAGGGTTGTCTGCTCAACCATGCTGTGGTTGCTAGCAGCCCATGGCCAGGGTTGTCTGCTCAACCATGCTGTGGTTGCTGGAAGCCCAGGGCCAGGGTTGTCTGCTCAACCATTCTGTGGTTGCTGGCAGCCCAGGCCAGGGTTGTCTGCTCAACCATGCTGTGGTTGCTGGCAGCCCAGGGCCAGGGTTGTCTGCTCAACCATGCTGTGGTTGCTGGAAGCCCAGGGCCAGGGTTGTCTGCTCAACCATGCTGTGGTTGCTGGAAGCCCAGGGTTGTCTGCTCAACCATGCTGTGGTTGCTGGCAGCCCAGGGCCAGGGTTGTCTGCTCAACCATGACGTGGTTGCTGGAAGCCCAGGGCCAGGGTTGTCTGCTCAACCATGCTGTGGTTGCTGGAAGCCCAGGGCCAGGGTTGTCTGCTCAACCATGCTGTGGTTGCTGGCAGCCCAGGGCCAGGGTTGTCTGCTCAACCATGCTGTGGTTGCTGGCAGCCCAGGGCCAGGGTTGTCTGCTCAACTATGTTGTGGTTATTGGCAGCCCAGGACCAGGGTTGTCTGCTCAACCATGCTGTGGTTGCTAGCAGCCCATGGCCAGGGTTGTCTGCTCAACTATGCTGTGGTTATTGGCAGCCCAGGACCAGGGTTGTCTGCTCAACCATGACGTGGTTGCTGGCAGCCCAGGGCCAGGGTTGTCTGCTCAACCATGACGTGGTTGCTGGCAGCCCAGGGCCAGGGTTGTCTGCTCAACCATGACGTGGTTGCTGGCAGCCCAGGGCCAGGGTTGTCTGCTCAACCATGACGTGGTTGCTGGCAGCCCAGGGCCAGGGTTGTCTGCTCAACCATGACGTGGTTGCTGGCAGCCCAGGACCAGGGTTGTCTGCTCAACCATGACGTGGTTACTGGCAGCCCAGGGCCAGGGTTGTCTGCTCAACCATGACGTGGTTGCTGGCAGCCCAAAGCCAGGGTTGTCTGCTCAACCATGCTGAGGTTGCTGGCAGCCCAGGGCCAGGGTTGTCTGCTCAACCATGACGTGGTTGCTGGCAGCCCAGGACCAGGGTTGTCTGCTCAACCATGACGTGGTTGCTGGCAGCCCAGGGCCAGGGTTGTCTGCTCAACCATGACGTGGTTGCTGGCAGCCCAGGACCAGGGTTGTCTGCTCAACCATGACGTGGTTGCTGGCAGCCCAGGGCCAGGGTTGTCTGCTCAACCATGACGTGGTTGCTGGTAGCCCAGGGCCAGGGTTGTCTGCTCAACCATGACGTGGTTGCTGGCAGCCCAGGGCCAGGGTTGTCTGCTCAACCATGACGTGGTTGCTGGCAGCCCAGGGCCAGGGTTGTCTGCTCAACCATGACGTGGTTGCTGGCAGCCCAGGGCCAGGGTTGTCTGCTCAACCATGACGTGGTTGCTGGCAGCCCAGGACCAGGGTTATCTACTCAACCAGTTGATCAAAAGTGGCTTCCTTAGACATGACATTTAATAATAATGTTAAGAAGACCACAAGACCAAGGTTATATGGCCACAGTAACACTGAACAATCTTTCCATCTCAACATTTGCCACAAGATATTTACGAGGCAACGGCAAACATTGATTACAACTGCAGATAACATCTGACATAATTGTTGAGGACTTGTTATAGCACAACACGTACGCCCTCCCCCTCCACACACAAGGCGAGTATCGAAACCCACAAACACAAATGGATGGGTACACACAAAATCATACCCACTTGCCTGCTTTCTTCACAGCCTTCAACACCTCGAGTCATTCCTTACCTGTAAGTAAAATAACTAACATTAAACATTCGTACATTTTAATACACGTTAATTGGTATATTGAGGGAGAGAAGAAAGAAAGAAAGAGAATGAGAGAGAGAGAGAGATATTGTAGAGGGAAAGCCTCATATCTTACACTACCAACAACTTAATTTTAAAATATAAAAATGAATGTAGTGAAGGAGCCCGACCATGGGCCAGGCTCCGGGAGAAGACTCCAAACTCATCAACGGTAAAGGTAGGTTACTGTGTGTAGGTTACTGTGTGAAGGTTACTGTGTGAAGGTTACGAAGGTTACTGTGTGAAGGTTACTGTGGGTGACATTCGTTACAGAACTTCACTTGCTCATTATATTTTAGATAAGATATAAACCAACTTAAACTTTGATTATTCAAATATTTCATTCTAGAAGAAATTATATAATATTTTGTGTTTACATAGATTATGTTGTGCCTCTTCCACCTACTCGTTACATTTTGTCAAGACTTGTGCTTTATTTTTCTATATTAAGATCTCTTAATACTTTATCAAAAGAAGATTTGCACAGACCTTTAACAGTTCTGCATTTTTTCTATATATCGATTTTATGAAAGAAATTTAAATTCACAGCTTCAAAAATTGGCATGACATAAGCCAGGAAGAAACGTAGCCAGATGACAGAGGCAGGACAACCATCAACTTAAATGCTCAATCAAACCCTTTACAAACTGCTCAGGGATAGAGGCGGACAACCACAACACTCAACCTTACAAACTGCTCAGGATAGAAGGGGACAACTAACCACAACGCTCAAAAAGGCAGGACAATAACCGACAAACTGCTCAGTAGAGGCAGGACAACCAAACTAACCACAACGCAGTGATAGAGGCGACAACCACAACACTCAACCTAACTGCTCAGGATAGGGCACAACCACTAACCAAACTGCTCAGGGATAGAGGCAGGACAACCACAACACTCAACCTTACAAACTGCTCAGGGATAGAGGCAGGACAACCACAACACTCAACCTTACAAACTGCTCAGGGATAGAGGCGGGACAACCACAACACTCAACCTTACAAACTGCTCAGGGATAGAGGCGGGACAACCACAACACTCAACCTTACAAACTGCTCAGGGATAGAGGCGGGACAACCACAACACTCAACCTTACAAACTGCTCAGTAATAGAGGCAGGACAACCACAACACTCAACCTTACAAACTGCTCAGTAATAGAGGCAGGACAACCACAACACTCAACCTTACAAACTGCTCAGTGATAGAGGCGGGACAACCACAACACTCAACCTTACAAACTGCTCAGTGATAGAGGCGGGACAACCACAACACTCAACCTTACAAACTGCTCAGTGATAGAGGCGGGACAACCAGCATACTCGACCTTACAAACTGCTCAGTAATAGAGGTGGGACAGCCAGCATACTCGACCTTACAAACTGCTCAGTAATAGAGGCGGGACAGCCAGCATACTCGACCTTACAAACTGTCAGTAATAGAGGCGGGACAGCCAGCATACTCGACCTTACATACTGCTCAGTAATAGAGGCGGGACAGCCAGCATACTCGACCTTACAAACTAGTGATGTATCGGATATTCGCATCCGCATCCGCATCTGCGGAACATCCGCACAATTTCTTACATCCGCATCTGAAATCCCCGGAACATCCGCACAATTTCTTACATCCGTATCCGCATTCCCATCCGTAAAATGAGTAAGACATCCGTATACACATCCGCATACCGGATATCTAAATTTTTCACAACCGATACATCCCTATTACAAACTGCTCAGTGATAGAGGCGGGACAGCCAGCATACTCGACCTTACAAACTGCTCAGTAATAGAGGCGGGACAACCACAACACTCAACCTTACAAACTGCTCAGTGATAGAGGCGGGACAACCACAACACTCAACCTTACAAACTGCTCAGTGATAGAGGCGGGACAACCACAACACTCAACTTTACAAACTGCTCAGTAATAGAGGCAGGACAACCACAACACTCAACCTTACAAACTGCTCAGTGATAGAGGCGGGACAACCACAACACTCAACCTTACAAACTGCTCAGTAATAGAGGCGGGACAGCCACAACACTCAACCTTACAAACTGCTCAGTGATAGAGGCGGGACAACCACAACACTCAACCTTACAAACTGCTCAGTAATAGAGGCAGGACAACCACAACACTCAACCTTACAAACTGCTCAGTGATAGAGGCGGGACAACCACAACACTCAACCTTACAAACTGCTCAGTAATAGAGGCAGGACAACCACAACACTCAACCTTACAAACTGCTCAGTAATAGAGGCAGGACAACCACAACACTCAACCTTACAAACTGCTCAGTGATAGAGGCGGGACAACCACAACACTCAACCTTACAAACTGCTCAGTGATAGAGGCGGGACAACCACAACACTCAACCTTACAAACTGCTCAGTGATAGAGGCGGGACAACCAGCATACTCGACCTTACAAACTGCTCAGTAATAGAGGTGGGACAGCCAGCATACTCGACCTTACAAACTGCTCAGTAATAGAGGCGGGACAGCCAGCATACTCGACCTTACAAACTGTCAGTAATAGAGGCGGGACAGCCAGCATACTCGACCTTACATACTGCTCAGTAATAGAGGCGGGACAGCCAGCATACTCGACCTTACAAACTAGTGATGTATCGGATATTCGCATCCGCATCCGCATCTGCGGAACATCCGCACAATTTCTTACATCCGCATCTGAAATCCCCGGAACATCCGCACAATTTCTTACATCCGTATCCGCATTCCCATCCGTAAAATGAGTAAGACATCCGTATACACATCCGCATACCGGATATCTAAATTTTCACAACCGATACATCCCTATTACAAACTGCTCAGTGATAGAGGCGGGACAGCCAGCATACTCGACCTTACAAACTGCTCAGTAATAGAGGCGGGACAACCACAACACTCAACCTTACAAACTGCTCAGTGATAGAGGCGGGACAACCACAACACTCAACCTTACAAACTGCTCAGTGATAGAGGCGGGACAACCACAACACTCAACTTTACAAACTGCTCAGTAATAGAGGCAGGACAACCACAACACTCAACCTTACAAACTGCTCAGTGATAGAGGCGGGACAACCACAACACTCAACCTTACAAACTGCTCAGTAATAGAGGCGGGACAGCCACAACACTCAACCTTACAAACTGCTCAGTGATAGAGGCGGGACAACCACAACACTCAACCTTACAAACTGCTCAGTAATAGAGGCAGGACAACCACAACACTCAACCTTACAAACTGCTCAGTGATAGAGGCGGGACAACCACAACACTCAACCTTACAAACTGCTCAGTAATAGAGGCGGGACAACCACAACACTCAACCTTACAAACTGCTCAGTGATAGAGGCGGGACAACCACAACACTCAACCTTACAAACTGCTCAGTAATAGAGGCGGGACAGCCAGCATACTCGACCTTACAAACTGCTCAGTGATGGGGGGTGTAGGAGACTACCTCATAAAGGAGTGTTAGAGACTGCATCATGAGATTGTGTGAAAGACTACATCATGAGGGAGTGTGAGAATACATTATGAGAAAGTGAGAGACACTACATCATGAAGAAGTGTGAGAGACTACACCGCACCACTCACCTTTTTTCCTTCATCAATTCTATGGTTAACCTCATCCTTCATAAACCCATCCGCTGACACGTCAACTCCCAAATATCTGAAAACATTTACTTCTTCCATAATCCCTCTCTCCAATGTGATATCCAATTTTTCTTTATTTTATGTGGCCTGAGTTCGCTTTCTATTCCCACTACATAACATTTATCTACATTAAATTCCAACATCTCTCTCTCTCACTCCATTTATATATTATACGTATATCATTCTGCAGTGATTTATAGTTATTTTTACTGAGGCAGGACAACCACAACACTCGACCTTACAAACTGCTCAGTAATAGAGGCGGGACAGCCAGCATACTCGACCTTACAAACTGCTCAGTGATAGAGGCGGGACAGCCAGCATACTCGACCCTACAAACTGCTCAGTAATAGAGGCGGGACAGCCAGCATACTCGACCTTACAAACTGCTCAGTAATAGAGGCGGGACAGCCAGCATACTCGACCTTACAAACTGCTCAGTAATAGAGGCGGGACAGCAAACATACTCGACCTTACAAACTGCTCAGTAATAGAGGCGGGACAGCCAGCATACTCGACCCTACAAACTGCTCAGTAATAGAGGTGGGACAGCCAGCATACTCGACCTTACAAACTGCTCAGTAATAGAGGCGGGACAGCCAGCATACTCGACCTTACAAACTGCTCAGTAATAGAGGCAGGACAACCAGCATACTCGACCTTACAAACTGCTCAGTGATAGAGGCGGGACAACCAACATACTCGACCCTACAAACTGCTCAGTAATAGAGGCAGGACAACCAGCATACTCGACCTTACAAACTGTTCAGTGACTCGATAAAAATTTTAAAAATAAATATTACAAACTAATTATATTATACTGAGCAACAAAGTATAAAATCAATAAATATAGATTATTTTTTATAACACATTTAAATGCTACGCTGTTTTTCTCTTACACTATTCTTTATAATAAAAAATGGCGATGACAGCCCGTAGAGTTATCATGTAGTCTCCTGAGTCTGGGATAATATATCCTCAAAGTTGACAATAAATAAATGATGGAAACTTCAGCATTGCTGGAACAAAACCTTGGAAGCTCTCGTAGCTCATGAACCTTTAATGGAACACTTGACAAGACTAACAACTATTAGAAATAAAAGATAGGCAAGTTAATACTATGTATCAGACATAGACAGAGATGTAAACCATAGCACCGTATCATCCTTTGCAGACGATACTAGGATCTGCATGAGTGTGTCATCCATTGAGGACACGGCAAATCTCCAAGATATAAACCAAGTGACTCACGAAATCGTAATGACACGATTGCAAACAAACCATACCACGGGTGGGGTTCGAACCCGCGGTCAGAGAGTCTCAAAACTCTAAGACCGTCGCGTAAGCCACTAGGCCAGCTAGCTTCAATAAGATTCATCCAACTAGGTATATTTCTACACCATAGGAAGGTTAGCATAGGCACCACTGTGTCCACAAATGCAAGTTTTTACAGACGAAGCGGGAGATTCGTCTGTAAAAACTTGCATTTGTGGACACAGTGGTGCCTATGCTAACCTTCCTATGGTGTAGAAATATACCTAGTTGGATGAATCTTATTGAAGCTAGCTGGCCTAGTGGCTACGCGACGGTCTTAGAGTTTTGAGACTCTCTGACCGCGGGTTCGAACCCCACCCGTGGTATGGTTTATATAAACCAAGTTTTCCAATGGGCAACGGAGAACAATATGATATACCTTTGATATACCTTTGAAGAGTTTCGAGAGTATCTACTCTCTGAGCCCGGCCATGGGCCAGGCTCGTCTGGTGCTTGCCTGGTCAACCAGGCTGTTGCTGCTGGAGGCCCGCTGCCCCACATATCCATCACAGCCTGGTTGATCTGGCACCTGGTGAAGATATTTGTCCAGTTTCCTCTTGAAGACTTCTACACTTGTTCCAGCCGTGTTTCGGATATCTTCTGGTAAGATGTTGAATAGTCTGGGACCCCGGATGTTAATACAGTGCTCCCGTATTGTCCCCAATGAAGACCAAGACAAATTCCAACTACTCCGTTATAGAAAACTGGAGGAAATATTAGCTAGAACTGAGTATACTACAAACTCTAATCACACAATAGAGCAGAAAAGTAATGTGAAGAACCTGGGAGTGGTAATGTCCGAAGATCTCACCTTCAAGGACCACAACAATGCCACTATCACATCTGCGAGGAAACTGATAGGATGGATAATGAGAACATTCAAGACAAGAGATGCCAAGCCAATGATGATCCTTTAAAAATCACTTGTTCTCTCTAGGCTGGAATACTGCTGTACATTAACATCCCCATTCAAGGCAGGTGAAATTGCAGATCTAGAGAATGTAGAGAGAACCTTTACTGCACGTATAAGTTCCATCAAACACCTTAACTACTAGGAACGCCTGGAAGCACTTGACTTGTACTCACTGGAGCGCAGGCGAAAGAAAGATATCAAAATCTACACCTGGAAGATTCTGGAGGGACTGATCCCTAACGTGCACACAGAAATCACTCCCTACGAAAGCCTAAGACTTGGCAGGTGATGCAACGTACCCCCAGTGAAAAGTAGGGGTGCCACTGGTACACTAAGAGAAAATACAATAAGTGTCCGGGGCCCAAGACTGTTCAACAGCCTCCCACCAGCCATAAGGGAAATTACCAATAGACCCCTTTTTGTCTTCAAGAGGGCGCTGGACAGATACCTATAGTCAATGCCAGATCAGCCGGGCTGTGGTTCGTATGTTGAACTACCTTTGATATACCTTTGAAGAGTTTCGAGAGTATCTACTCTCTGAGCCCGGCCATGGGCCAGGCTCGTCTGGTGCTTGCCTGGTCAACCAGGCTGTTGCTGCTGGAGGCCCGCTGCCCCACATATCCATCACAGCCTGGTTGATCTGGCACCTGCGTGCGGCCAGCAGTAACAGCCTCGTTGATCAGGCCCTGATCCACCAGGCCTGGTCATAGACCGGGCCGCGGTGGCGCTGATCCCCGGAATGCCCTCCAGGTAGGCAGGTTCAAATAGAAATGTGCAACATTTGTCTGCCCAGCAAGCCTGTCATTTTAAAATTTGTATCAACACTCACAAGACAGAGTGATAGTATCTCAGTAGACGCTTGTTGTCTACCAACCTGCTGATGATGACTTGGTAATTTGTAATTCAGTATAATTACCAGGCAGGCATTTAGCATGTGTATGCAAGGAGGGATGCGAGGGTCTGAGGAAGGGGGGGGGGTTGCAGTGGTCAGGAGGGAGGAGGAAGGAAGAGGAAGAAACAGTAGCAGGAGGCTTAGGAGGAGGAAAAGCAGCAGCGGAGCAACAACAACAGCAGCAGCAGCAGCAGGTGACCGCTACAAGAATGATACCCTGGAATTCCTAGCCAGTGAAAACTGCCTTACAAAGTTGGTCTGGGTCGCGCGTGCTGCCACTCGTCCTACCGTGTCTTATTTAGTCTTAGTGCACTATTGTACTTAGATATGTTCATGTTGTAGTCTAGTTACTATGTTCGTGAAGTAGTCTACTATGCTGGTATAATAATCTAGTTTAATATTCAAGTGTCAGTCTAGTTTACTATGCTAGTGTATAAAAGTCTAGTTTACTATGCTAGTGTATAAAAGTCTAGTTTACTATGCTAGTGTATAAAAGTCTAGTTTATGCTTATAGTCTTTTAGTGTATAAAAGTCTAGTTTACTATGCTAGTGTATAAAAGTCTAGTTTACTATGCTAGTGTATAAAAGTCTAGTTTACTATGCTAGTGTATAAAAGTCTAGTTTACTATGCTAGTGTATAAAAGTCTAGTTTACTATGCTAGTGTATAAAAGTCTAGTTTACTATGCTAGTGTATAAAAGTCTAGTTTACTATGCTAGTGTATAAAAGTCTAGTTTACTATTCTAGTGTATAAAAGTCTAGTTTACTATGCTAGTGTATAAAAGTCTAGTTTACTATGCTAGTGTATAAAAGTCTAGTTTACTATGCTAGTGTATACTAGCATGTCCGTCACTGTGGTGGTAGTGGTCAACCATATACACTAACATGTCCGTCACTGTGGTGGTAGTGGTCAACCATATACACTAACATGTCCGTCACTGTGGTAGTAGTGGTCAACCATATACACTAACATGTCCTTCACTGTGGTGGTAGTGGTCAACCATATACACTAACATGTCCGTCACTGTGGTGGTAGTGGTCAACCATATACACTAACATGTCCGTCACTGTGGTGGTAGTGGTCAACCATATACACTAACATGTCCTTCACTGTGGTGGTAGTGGTCAACCATATACACTAACATGTCCGTCACTGTGGTAGTAGTGGTCAACCATATACACTAACATGTCCGTCACTGTGGTGGTAGTGGTCAACCATATACACTAACATGTCCGTCACTGTGGTGGTAGTGGTCAACCATATACACTAACATGTCCTCACTGTGGTGGTAGTGGTCAACCATATACACTAACATGTCCGTCACTGTGGTGGTAGTGGTCAACCATATACACTAACATGTCCGTCACTGTGGTGGTAGTGGTCAACCATATACACTAACATGTCCTCACTGTGGTACCTACCATCCTGTTACCCTCCCTCCATCTCGCTTCGGCTTCCCCTCTAATTTACACTAATACCATCCTTCCTGTCACTGCCTACCTCCCCCCCTCTACCTCCTCCCCTCTCACCACAACAATAATCTTTCACTACTCTCCCCTCCACAAATATAATAAATTATGTATTCTGCAGCTTTCCTGTAAACAATTCCAGAAGTCCTTACTCCCGCGGCTTGATCCCAACCCAGGCCTCCTGGTTGACTGCCTGATCAATCAAACTGTTAGGGCTGGCCGCACAGAATCCAATGTAGGTTCATTGGTAATTCCCTATATCTGCTCCTTTACACTTATTACGTTATCTCGTATTGTATGTACCTCATCGCACTCCTGCTTTACAATGGGATATTTCACACTATCTGAAGATGGTGCTTTCGAAGGGAGTCATTCCAGGGTGCAGATTTGAGACGAATCCCTCCAGAGTATTCCATCTGTTAATCAAGATATATTTTTTCAGTCTACGTTCTAGAGAATACAACCCAAAGGATTTCAGGTGTTGCCAATAATTTAGGGCTGAATTTATACGGACAATGAATGTTGTGTGTAAACTCTGGAGATGTGCAATAACACCTAAAGCAGTAGCACCATTGGCTTGGTATATTTGGTTATCCAACTAATTATTGTCCCTGTCTTGTGTGACTGTTGTGATCCTTTAATGTGAAATCTGACATTATCACTCAGGTGGTCCTCATATCTGCCTTCAAGGCAAGTGAGATAGTTAAAAATACACCCGGTCACAGACCAGGCATCATGCTAGGTCAAAACCTGATCAACCAAGTGTTACTGCTGACCTTATTATAACAAGCACAATTTAATTTAGCCTAATCCAACTAAATATATTTTAATTAAGTTTACAATCATTTAATAATAAACAAATACAAAGAAATATATTTTTCGTTAGGTTCAGAATGATTTTTACGAAATTATTGCATACACAAATTTTCGCTTGCCTTATTTTGCAAGAAGAGCGTTGCTATTTAAGCCAAAATTGCAAGTTTTTCCTATTAGTAAGCAACGCTCTCGCCTCACACACTGAGTTCCCGTGGTTCGATTCCCGGCCGGTTGGAAATATTTGGCATGTTTCCTTACACCTGCTGTCCTCGTTCACCTAACGAGCAAGTAGGTACCTGAATGTTGGCCGACTGATGTGAGTAACATCCAGGGGGATCATACTGAAGGACCCTAATGGAAATCAGTCAGACAGTCCTCGATGACGCACTGACTTTCTTGGGTTATCCTGGGTGAGTAACCTCCGGGTTAAAAATCCAAACAAAATCGCATCTTAACAAGAGACAAAATAGTTATTAGGTGAGAAGAGAAGAATATATAGGCGCATCAAAAGGAAAGACGATAACCATATTGACTAATATATTTATACTCAGAGTTAAAGAAAAGAATTAGAAAGGCTAAATGCGACTTTGAAATTAAAGTAGGTAGTAAATCAAAGACAAATATAAGAGTTTTTTTCAAATGTATATGACAAAGGTCAGAAAACAATAGGACCACTGAAAACTAGGCCAGGACAGCTTCCAGATAAAGAACGGATAATGTGCTCATTCTTAAAAATGCAAAATATATAAATGTATAAAATACTGTGCTTCTGTGAGATTCTGAAAAAAAGTTGCAAAGGTTATTGGATGAGTTTGGGTGTGCAATAGAAGAAAATTGAAACAAAACAGATAAGACTAAGGCGATGAGAGTATCAAACGATTTAGGGAAGGAAAAATTGGATATCAAAATGTAGGGAATATGGAAGAAGCGAGTGTTCAGATATTTGGGAGAAGACTTGTCGGTGGATGCGTTTATAATGATCGAGACAAATCACAAAATTGATGAAGAAAAAAAAAAGGTGGATGGTGCATTGAGGTATATGTGGAGACAAAGAACATTATCCATGGAGGCAAAGAAGGGAATGTACGAGAGTATAGTGGTACCAACACTTATATGGGTGTGAAGCAAAGGTTGTGAATGTTGCAGCGAGGAGGAGGCTGGAAGCAGTGATGCCGTGTCTAAGGGCAATGTGTGGCATAAATATTATGCAGAGAAATCGCAGTATGAAAATTAGTGTTATTCAGAGGGCTGGGGAGGGATTGTTGAGATGGTTTGGTCAGTTATAGAGGTTAGGATGACTTGGAGGGTGTATAAATCTGTAGTGGAGGGAAGGAGGGGTAGAGGTCGTCCTAGCAAAGGATGGAGGGAGAGGCAAGAGAGGCTTTTGTGTGAAAGAGGCTTGAACATATAGCAGGCATGTGTGAGCGTGTTAGACATGAGGGAGTGGAGACGAATGGTTTCTGGGACTTGACGAGCTGTTGGAGTGTGAGCAGGGTAATATTTTGTGAAGGGATTCAGGGAAACCGCTTAGACGAACTTGAGTCCTGGAGGTGAAAAGTACAATGCCTGCATTTTAAAGGAGGGGGTTGGGATATTTGTTGTTTGGAATGACATCTGAACTGTCATATCCGCACGCCTCTGCAAAGACAGTGTGTGGCACGCTAAGAGTATGTTACATTTTATTCTGCATATGTCACACTCCCATACAGGCTGCCTCCCGACCAGCGAACCGGGTGCTAAGGATTTAACGATCAATAGGGGCTCCGTCGTTATATCAGTACCTTGGTTCATTGGCCAATTAGAGCCAAGCCCGCCAAAGCTGTGAAGCAATGTGGTTCACTTGTGACACAGAGTTTTGGCAGACTAGTCTGGGCTGCTAGTCGCTCACGGTGCTTTGTCTGGCTCTTGCTTTTTGCCTCTTTTTGCCCACCGTGTTGTACACTCGTGCTTATATTATTGTAAATACTACAAGCTTGCTTCTTTTGTGAAGGAAATACAAGTCATATAACCTCTGCTGTCTTTTGCTTGCTCCACTATTTATCGTATTACGACACGGTGTGCAGGACATTATACACCTGTTTGTAATATAATGGTTATGTGTGAATGATGGTGAAAGTATTTCTTTTTGCGATCACCTGCTTCTGTGAGACGGCCAGCGTGTTGAGATTACATATATGCAAAAAGATCACAGTAAACAGGTGATATCACAATATGCAAAACAACCATTGTGAAAAAAAGTGAAATTCCAGGAGCTTTCGTAATTTCTCACATTATCAAGGAACTGTAAAACTAAAATATCAACAGGAAGGCATATAAGGACGAGAGTTCACCTCACGGTTACCTTACAACACCTGACTTACGATCATGTAGGTGAAACACAGCTTATATTTTACCCAAGCATTGAAAATGTTTGGGTAAATTAGAAGAGAATGAGGGTAAATATGAGAGAATATATCTATGGAAAAATACTCTAGGAGAATGGATTGGATGAGAGATGTGTGAAGAGTAGAATAAAGGCGGTGACAACAAGGTTGTCATCAGCATAATTAGAGAGCATTGTCAAGGTTCATGAGTCTTGAACCATCTATGAGTAAATATGAGATACATTCACAAAAAGAACTGGCCAAATTTCTGTAGCATGTTCGGATTAGACAGGTGGTGGTGGCTATAAGTCTCCCAGAGAGAACACAACCTGGTAGATCAGGTGATCACCAGAGAACTTTATCCTGAAGCCAGGCAGAGAGAACTCTGGAAGCAATCACAGACATGTCAAAGATACACAGCACCCCCCCCCCTCTCCAAACCACCTTCCCGGCCACTCACCTGAGCGCTAGGTAAAACTTATTTTTAGAGCTGCCTAAAGTATTTGCTTATATGGCAGTTTCTTCCAGACGTGTACAACCAAAACAATGCTTTCCTGAAGGTGTTCTAAATTACTGAGAATTTTGTCTTGGTTGTTTTCAGTGAGTGAGTGTGAGTGTGTGTGTGTGTGTGTGTGTGTGTGTGTGTGTGTGTGTGTGTGTGTGTGTGTGTGTGTGTATGTGTGTGTGTGTGTTAGTTAGTTACCATTTTGTCCTAGGCACATGTCGATTAGACACTAGGCCTGTTGTATGTGCGTGTGTGTGTAACGAAACACTTCGAAATGTTTCGGCCCCGCCGGGAATTGAACCCGGGCCCTCCGTGCGTGTGTGTGTGTGTGTGTGTGTGTGTGTGTGTATGTGTTGTGTGTGTGAGTGTGTGTGGTGGTGTGTGTGTGTGTGTGTGTGTGTGTGTGTGTGTGTGTATGTGTATGTGTGTGTGTGAGTGTGAGTGTGTGTGAGAGTGTGTGTGTGTGTGTGTGTGTGTGTGTTAGGGGGTAGGTTCGTCAGGACACCGGACAAGTGTTTCCTGACGCGGGTCTCAGTCAGATGACCCGCCGTTGGAGCTTTTGGTCATCTGACCGAGGCCTTCCGCTGGCTTACCGGTCCACCCCTTTAAAAATTATGGTCTATTACAACCAGTTTTGTGTGTGCGCGCGTGCGTACGCTGTGTGTGTGTGTGTGTGTGTGTGTGTGTGTGTGTGTGAGAGCCTGGGCGGTCACAAATACCTCATGACCCAGGTTATTACTACTGTACACTGCTATGTTCATGAATGATGAGTAGGAGCATGAGTATGATGCGCCACATAAGCCGCCACCACAGTCAAGACAAAGCTTGTGCGAGCCCCAAGCTTCACCTACGAAATAAATTCTTGGGTAGAAGTGTAGGTGGTGGGGTAGTGAAAGAGGGATGGGAGGAAGTGTAGGTGGTGGGGTAGTGGAAGAGGGATGGGAGGAAGTGTAGGTGGTGGGGTAGTGGAAGAGGGATGGGAGGAAGTGTAGGTGGTGGGGTAGTGGAAGAGGAGGAGGATGCAGATGGTAAGAGGGAACATCGAGGGGAGAAGTGCAGGTGGAGGAGCGGAAATGACGATGGAATGCGGGGTGAAACGGAAGAGGGACGGGAGAAGTGCAGGTGGTGGGGTGGAAGAGGATGGAAGCTGCAGGGGTGGGGGAGTGGAAGAGGACGGGAGGAGTGCAGGGGTGGGGCAGGGGAAGATGGACGGAAGCAGGGTGGGGAGTGGAAATAGGGGACGGATGTGTGGCAGGTGGGTAGGGAAGACGACGGAAGTGAGGTGGAGCCGGAATAGGACGGGAGGCGCAGGTGGGGTCAGGAAGAGGACGGAAGTGCAGGTGGTGGGGAGCGGAATGAGGACGGGATGATGAGGCGGGGGAGGGAAGAGGAGGAAGCGTGGTGGGGCAAGGAAAGGGGGAGGAATGGGTGCAGGTGGGGGGTGGAATAGGAGGAAAGGATGAGGGGTGGGGGTAGTGGAAGAGGACGGAAGTGTGAGGTGGTGAGGAGCGGAAGAGGGTGAGGAGTGCAGGCGGGGGCAGTGGAAGAGGGACGAGGTTGCAGGGGGGGCAGTGGAAGAGGAGATGAAGAGTGGGGGTAGGGGAAAGTGGAATATGGACGGGATGAAGCCAGGGGAAGAGCGT
>WNWK01001419.1:279265-283442 GCA_009830355.1 Cherax destructor
GCTTCAATCCCACTACATTCCACTTTCACAATACTACTTTCACACTCGCGTTAAAGTTTATGCACATCGTAATTTAAGTGATATTTTATTAAACGTATAATAAAGTAAAAGGTCACAAAATACTTCAATATCAAACATTACCGGATATAAAGATTTAAATAACATCTTTAAGCGAAGCTTATCCTACAAGCTGTTTTGTTCACTTGAAACTACATCAAGGTTATGAACATTCTCATTCACAATTATAACTGAAATTTCTCAAAGAGGTACACGTCCTATGTGAAGCCTGGGTGCGCCCGTGACAGTCGTCCTATGTGAAGCCTGGGTGCGCCCGTGACAGTCGTCCATGGAAGCCTGGGTGCGCCCGTGACAGTCGTCCAATGGGAAGCTGGGTGCGCCCGTGACAGTCGTCCTATGGAAGCCTGGGTGCGCCCGTGACAGTCGTCCATGGAAGCTGGTGCGCCCGTGACAGTCGTCCTATGTGAAGCCTGGGTGCGCCCGTGACAGTCGTCCAATGTGAAGCTTGGAAGGTTGCGCCCCGTGACAGTCGTCCTATGTGAAGCCTGGGTGCGCCCGTGACAGTCGTCCAATGTGAAGCCTGGGTGCGCCCGTGACAGTCGTCCTATGTGAAGCCTGGGTGCGCCCGTGACAGTCGTCCAATGTGAAGCCTGGGTGCGCCCGTGACAGTCGTCCTATGTGAAGCCTGGGTGCGCCCGTGACAGTCGTCCAATGTGAAGCCTGGGTGCGCCCGTGACAGTCGTCCAATGTGAAGCCTGGGTGCGCCCGTGACAGTCGTCCAATGTGAAGCCTGGGTGCGCCCGTGACAGTCGTCCAATGTGAAGCCTGGGTGCGCCCGTGACAGTCGTCCAATGTGGAAGCCTGGGTGCGCCCGTGACAGTCGTCCAATGGAAGCCTGGGTGCGCCCGTGACAGTCGTCAATGGGAAGCCTGGGTGCGCCCGTGACAGTCGTCCAATGGAAGCCTGGGTGCGCCCGTGACAGTCGTCCAATGGGAAGCCTGGTGCGCCCGTGACAGTCGTCCAATGGGAAGCTTGGGTGCGCCCGTGACAGTCGTCCAATGGGAAGCCTGGTGCGCCCGTGACAGTCGTCCAATGGGAAGCCTGGGTGCGCCCGTGACAGTCGTCCAATGGGAAGCCTGGGTGCGCCCGTGACAGTCGTCCAATGGAAGCCTGGGTGCGCCCGTGACAGTCGTCCAATGGGAAGCCTGGGTGCGCCCGTGACAGTCGTCCAATGGGAAGCCTGGTGCGCCCGTGACAGTCGTCCAATGGGAAGCCTGGTGCGCCCGTGACAGTCGTCCAATGGGAAGCCTGGGTGCGCCCGTGACAGTCGTCCAATGGGAAGCCTGGTGCGCCCGTGACAGTCGTCCAATGGGAAGCCTGGGTGCGCCCGTGACAGTCGTCCAATGGGAAGCCTGGTGCGCCCGTGACAGTCGTCCAATGGGAAGCCTGGTGCGCCCGTGACAGTCGTCCAATGGGAAGCCTGGGTGCGCCCGTGACAGTCGTCCAATGGGAAGCCTGGGTGCGCCCGTGACAGTCGTCCAATGGGAAGCCTGGGTGCGCCCGTGACAGTCGTCCAATGGGAAGCCTGGGTGCGCCCGTGACAGTCGTCCAATGGGAAGCCTGGGTGCGCCCGTGACAGTCGTCCAATGGGAAGCCTGGGTGCGCCCGTGACAGTCGTCCAATGGGAAGCCTGGGTGCGCCCGTGACAGTCGTCCAATGGGAAGCCTGGGTGCGCCCGTGACAGTCGTCCAATGGGAAGCCTGGGTGCGCCGTGACAGTCGTCCAATGGAAGCCTGGTGCGCCCGTGACAGTCGTCCAATGGGAAGCCTGGGTGCGCCCGTGACAGTCGTCCAATGGGAAGCCTGGGTGCGCCCGTGACAGTCGTCCAATGGGAAGCCTGGGTGCGCCCGTGACAGTCGCCCAATGGGAAGCCTGGTGCGCCCGTGACAGTCGTCCAATGGGAAGCCTGGGTGCGCCCGTGACAGTCGTCCAATGTGAAGCCTGGGTGCGCCCGTGACAGTCGTCCAATGTGAAGCCTGGGTGCGCCCGTGACAGTCGTCCAATGTGAAGCCTGGGTGCTACCCAAGGTCCTAGCCTCTATCACACTACTCGGAAGATTGTTCCACGCATCTACAACTCTGTTTGAAAACCAGTACTTGCCTATGTCCTTTCTAAATCTAAATTTATCCAACTTAAATCCATTATTTCTGGTTCTTACTTGGTTCGATATCCTCAGTATTTTATTAATATTTCTTATACAGTAAAGCATTTTAGTCATTCTTCTTTGTATGTTTACCAATGAATCCATATCCATCCTGTAGTAAGGAGACCAAAACTGAGCGGCATAATTATATTAATTCGTTAGAAAACATTCAGCGTAGAATGACTAAATTAATACATAGCATTAGAAATCTTCCGTATGAAGAAAGATTGAAGACCCTAAAATTACATTCACTTGTAAGACGAAGATTGAGGGGAGACATGATCGAGGTATACAAGTGGAAAATGGGTATTAACAAAGGGGATATAAATAAGGTCTTGAGGATATCTCTCCAAGAGAGAACCCGCAATAATGGATTCAAATTAGATAAGTTTAGATTTAGAAAGGATATAGGAAAGTATTGGTTTGGAAATAGGGTAGTTGATGAGTGGAACATTCTGCCTAGTAGGGTTATTGAAGCAAGGACCTTGGGTAGTTTCAAATTTAGGTTGGATAAATTCATGAGTGAGAGGGGTTGGATTTGAGTGGGAATTGCACATGAGTAAATAGAATTATCAAAGCTTATTTCTTGGGAAGCATTGAAGATTGGATTGATAGTTCCTTGATAATGTGACATAGTTCCTTGATAATGTGAGTAGTCACGAAAGCGCTTGGAATTCTTCTATTTTATCATAGTGGTTGTTTTGCATATTTTGATATCACCACTTAACTAGTGGTGGACCTGACTTAACTAGTGGTGGACCTGACTTAATTAGTGGTGGACCTGACTTAACTCAGTGAAGACGTGTCTTGTGTGCTCTCTGTCAATCTGAAGAAGATGTCCTCTCTTGAGCTACTCTACCAGCAGCTGAAGGAAGAACTGAGGGTAGCTAAGCTTGAGATACAGCGACTGACTGAGGAAAACAAGAGGATTCGTAGTAATCCTCCTGTTGAGAATCCTCAAGCCAGGAAAGGAACCTGGACAGTGGCTAAAACGCATGGGACAAAGTTAAGGCTCAAGAGGACGGGTGGAGAGGTAGAAACAACGAAGACCCAGGAGAATGTTGTGGAAACATCGAACCCATTCTCCGTGCTACCCGATGAATGTGAGTCGACTTCTGGGAGCGTCACGACGAAAGACACAAGGAAGGTAAAAACATTGTTGTTGTTGGGGACAGTCAGGTTAGGTACATGGATAGGGCTTTCTGTTTGATTGATAGGAGTAGGAGACAGAGGGTTTGCTTTCCTGGGGCTGGGATGGAGGATATTGTTAGCCGTCTGGACGACATCATGAGAGGTAATGGGAGCAATCCTATTATCTGTCTCAGTGCTGGAGGCAACGATGTTGGCAGACGTAGGAGTGAGGACCTGACTAGCAGGTTTAGGTCAGCAATAGACATAATTAGGAAGAAGGTGGGAACCCTGTCATATGTGGTATTTTGCCAAGGAGAGGAGTTGGAAATGAATGGCTGTCCAGGGCAATTGGTGTCAATTGCTGGCTGGACAAATACTGTAAGGAAAATTCAGTAACATTCATTGACAACTGGGACCTCTTCTATGGCAGAAATGACATGTATGCCAGGGATGGGTTCACTTATCCAGGTCTGGGGTGGGGCACTGGCAACTGCAGTGGAGGGAGCTGTTAGGGCTTTAAACTAGAAATAGTTAGTGGTATGGGTTTTGGGGGAAAACAGAAGTCCCAGTGTAGTAATATAGTTGTAGGAGAACTAGTAATAGGCAGAATAAGGTGGATAGTGGAAAGCTAGTGACACTAGATGACAAGGACAGTAATAGGTATAGTGGAAAACAGAGATGAGCAGGAAGGGTAAAGAGAAGGAGGGTCTCTAAATATATATTACACCAATAGTCGTAGTGCTAGGAATAAGATGGACGAGTTGAGATTAGTTGCAAGTACGGGTAATATTGATGTTTTTGCAATAACTGAGACATGGTTTAATA
>WNWK01001420.1:0-18168 GCA_009830355.1 Cherax destructor
ACAAGAGAACCTCAACTTTACTTCATATTAAAGAGATGCATTCGAGTATTTGTGGCTCTGGGTATGGTGCGGAATTCGGAGACTTTGGCCAACTTCGTCAGCACAGGTTTATTTCTACATAATATTATAGTTTATAGCTATAAATTTACCAAGTTTTTGGCCAACTTTGTCAGCACTGGTTTATAGCTATAAATTTATTGAGGTGACATTTCAGTTCACTATTTCTGCTTAATGAAGAAAAAATCAGCACTTGTGTTTCTAAGGATTTGTTACAATCACGAAGAGTAAATTCCTTTCTGAGGCCATCAGAGATAAGTTCAATACTATATTATGTCTTCTGGTGATAATAACATAAACTGATAGATAACTTGAGACTTTGAGAGGAACTTACACTCACCTCCATATTATAAATTCAGTGTCAAATAGATATATGTGATATGCAAAGTTATTTCACCAATGTTGGTGGGGACGTCATCAACCACTAATGGATGCCACAAAGTTGCTTTACCGGTGTTGGTGGAGATGTCATCAACCACTAATGGATGCCACAAAGTTCTCCAGTAACCAACACCCTTGAAAAGGACTAACAACACATCATTTATAAAGGCATAATTTCACTGTATAAAAATTTGTTTTTATTATAATGCTGAAATAATTATGCCTATTTTGTAAGTTTATTATACATGTATTACAAATAATTTAGTAAATATTCTGTACCCTGGTGTAGCACACACTCCTTCAAAACACTGTACTATTAATGAACATAAGATTAATAGTCTCAAGCAAATATATCCATGAAAGGTATATGCTACGACATTTCAGCGATTATCAAGTCATCTTAGCGTCCTAACTTGGAGAAGGGATTGATGCCTCGTTTCAGTGATCCAAAGCGTGTGCCACCAGTGGTTCTTAGATCAGAGTCATCTTCCTCAGGACTCTGAAGGGAATCTCCACCTCCTGCCTCTTGTCTGCTCCTTTCTAATTCCCGGCGATTTCTATCAGCCTCACGCCGGTTATCTTCTAGGGTAAAGTCCTCAAAACTCATATTAGAAATTCCAACAGACTCAAAACTTACATTTTTCTCTGGTTTGTCAACTTTCTTATCTAACTTCTCAAGCTTTTTACTTTTCTTGCTAATTTTTTCCTTTTTAGAATGCCCAAATTGTTTCATTGGAAGCACCATCATATTTTCTTCTTCAAATTCTTCACTAATGTTTTTATATTTTAATCTATCTTTACTACGATCTCTATGTCTAGGTTTTCTATTGGCTGCCACAGCACCTTCATCACTGGACGTGTCAGAATCTGAGAGTTTTTGGTGTGTAGTTCTGGGTTTGCGGAAACTAGGGGGTGTTGACTTCTTCACCGATTTAGAGACTTTAAACTCCCCAAAAAACTTTTCCATGTGACCATCATCATGTGCCATCTGAGCCATCTGTGCTTGAAGAGCAGAGCTCATATTGGCTGGCAATGTCTGACTTTTTCCACCAGCCATCTGGCTAGTTCGTTGTCCTATAACTGGTTTAAATGGTACAGCTCCGAATAAATCGGCATCATCAAGGTCTGCCAAATTTCCCTCTTTCCCACGAGAAGTGGGATGAATTTTGAGAGCACGGGGAGTAGAAGTGTGCATAGGCATATGTGAGGTAACATCTGACTGACTAAAATATTGTGACTGACTGGGACTGCTAAACTGTGCAACACCATTTAAGACTGTTTGACCATGAGATGAAAATTCTTTGGTATCACTAGATGGAGTTGTTGATATTGTGACATCATTAAAGGGTGTTGATCCAAATAGGTCTGTACTCTGAAAAGAGGGAGAATTCACAGATCCTGCAGTTGAGTTGGGAGTGAGAGAATCTAAACTTTGGGACATTACACCTTGGCCAGGCTGAAAATTTTTATGTGGTGCTCCGGACAAAGACTGTTCAGTATGAGCAGGTGACCTTCCAGACTGACTTGGCAAGTGTGCTGGCAGGTCTTGAGCTGCTGCCAGTCCAGCTGCAACTGGACTCTCATTGACAAAGGGATTAACAAATGGATTTTTAGTTGTAACAGAATTAACAATTGACGATGACTCTACAACTGCAGTTATGTGAAAAGGTACGGGGACATTCTCATAATGGTGATAACCAGGAGTTATTGTGCCATTTTCTATACTACTGCCACTTGGATTCAAGACAACATTTTCATATATAGGATACTCCTCACTTGGAGACTCCTCATAAATGATATCAGCTTGAACAGGAATTCTAATTGGCTCAACTACTTGCTCTAGTACTTCTGGGCTGCCTACATGAACAGGAGCTGGGGAACTGTTTGCCATTGGGGGCGTTATAATGGGCTGGCTCGATGACTCTAAAGGGGAGACTGTGTTACTTGATGGTTGACTACGTGTCTGAAAGACTTTTTTGTTAAACTTTTTAAGTGAAGTTTTAAAAGGAGCTAAGGCGAACACATCTTCATCACCTGCACACTCCCGCTGCCTATGAGATTCATCTAAGGAAGTTTTCCTAAATGGCCTTGGAACGTGAAAAATGTTGGAACGCACTGTCACTTGGTCTGGTTGCTGTGCAGGTTGTTCTACATGCTGATCTTCTTGGTCATCAGAGAGTTTGCTCTCCTCTTCTCCTGAATCCAGTTCATCATCTTGAAGGAGAGGTTTCTCTCCATACTCATGTCCTAATAGTCTATCTTGGGCACATTTTTTATTCTCTTGTTCTTGGAGAGCTCGAGCACGGGCTCGCATGGCTGCCTTACTTGGCTTTGGTCCACGTCGTACGAGCTGTGAAGGATCACCCCCCTCTGCTATCTGTGGATCTTCCTCATGGGTAGTGACACTCTCACACTCAGCATGGTATACTGAGGAACTTATGGTTTCAGAGATGTCTCCACGGTCACAGTTGTCATAATCATATTCATCATTAATTCTGGCCTTTAAATCACTAGCTGAACCTATAGAGTCATCGTCCGATACACTACAGATGAAGACACTGTCGGATTTACCATCTTTAGTTGCTCCAACAGATTCATCCCCTTCCTTTTTACTCTTCCCTCTCTTTTTTCTCTCTCGACGATGCCTCTTTTGTCTAGTCTCTGCCGATTCAATTGACAGCTGTTGTAGGGGCTGCTGCTCCTTACTTTGACCTGTTGACTCAGCATGACCTTCGTCCTCACTCTCCTCATCGTGGGCATTTTGCAGTTTTTCGTATTTAGATCTGGTGGCAGAACCATTTAAAGTTAAAATCAGCATCTAAAACACTTTTAAAATCAAGCTAACAATATCTAAAAAAAATATTGGATAAATACGCTATTACCATTTATTACGGGAAAAGGGTGTCAATATTACAGTATTACAAATGGGGATGTAGGATACACCAGAGAAGCATCAGTATGCCACAATAAACAACAATTACTGTGGGAATATTATCACTATCAATTTTTTTTTTTTCAACAAGTTCGGCCGTCTCCCACCGAGGCAGGGTGACCCAAAAAGAAAGAAAATCCCCAAAAAGAAAAAACTTTCATCATCATTCAACACTTTCACCACACTCATACATAATCACTGTCTTTGCAGAGGAGCTCAGATACTACAGCTGAGAAAAGTCCCTCCCAGCTGTCACTATCTCAGACCCCTCCTTTAAAGTGCAGGCATTGTACTTCCCATTTCCAGGACTCAAGTCCAACTAAATCAATTAACTGGTTTCCTGAATCCCTTCACACAATGTTACCCTGCTCACACTCCAACAGATCGTCATGTCCCAAAACCATTCGTCTCCATTCACTCCTATCTAACACGCTCACACATGCTTGCTGGAAGTCCAAGCCCCTCGCCCACAAAACCTCCTTTACCCCTTCCCTCCAACCTTTTCTAGGACGACCCCTACCCCGCCTTCCTTCCCTACAGATTTATACGCTCTCCAAGTCATTCTACTTGATCCATTCTCTCTAAATGACCAAACCACCTCAACAACCCTCTTCAGCCCTCTGACAAATACTTTTAGTAACTCCACACCTTCTCCTAATTTCCACATTCCGAATTTTCTGCATAATATTTACACCACACATTGCCCTTAGACAGGACATCTCCACTGCCTCCAGCCTCCTCCTCGCTGCAGCATTTGCAACCCATGCTTCACACCCATATAAGAGTGTTGGTACCACTATACTTTCGTACTTTCCCCTTCTTTGCCTCCATGGATAACGTTTTTGTCTCCACAGATACCTCAATGCACCACTCACCTTTTTCCTTCATCAATTCTATGGTTAACCTCATCCTTCATAAACCCATCTGCTGACACATCAACTCCCAAATATCTGAAAACATTTACTTCTTCCATAATCCCTCTCTCCAATGTGATATCCAATTTTTCTTTATTTAAATCGTTTGATACCCTCATCACCTTACTCTTATCTATGTTCACTTTTAACTTTCTACCTTTACACACACTCCCAAACTCGTCCACTAACCTTTGCAACTTTTCTTTAGAATCTCCCATAAGCACAGTATCATCAGCAAAAAGTAACTGTGTCAACTCCCATTTTGCATTTAATTCTCCATAATTTAATCCCACCCTCTCCCCAACACCCTAGCATTTACTTCTTTACAACCCCATCTATAAATATATTAAACAACCATGGTGACATTACACAACCCTGTCTAAGACCTACTTTTACCGGGAAGTAATCTCCTCTCTCCTACACACCCTAACCTGAGCCTCACTATCCTCATAAAAACTCTTTACAGCCTTCAGTAACTTACTACCTATTCCATACACTTGCAACATTTGCCACATTGCTCCCCTATCCACTCTATCATATGCCTTTTCTAAATCCATAAATGCAATAAAACTTCTCTACCTTTATCTAAATACTGTTCACATATATGCTTCACTGTAAACACTTGATCTACACATCCCCTACCCACTCTAAAGCCTCCTTGCTCATCTGCAATCCTACTCTCTGTCTTACCTCTAATTCTTTCAATAATAACCCTGCCATACACTTTACCTGGTATACTCAGTAAACTTATTACCCTATAATTTTTACACTCTCTTTTATCCCTTCCCCTTTATATAAAGGAACTATACATGCTCGCTGCCAATCCTAGGTACCTTCCCCTCTTTCATACATTTATTAAACAAAAATACCAACCACTCCAGCACTATATCCCCCTGCTTTTAACATTTCTGTCATGATTCCGTCAATTCCAGCTGCTTTACCCCTTTCATTCTACGTAATGCCTCACGCACCTCCCCCACACTCACATCCTGCTCTTCTTCACTCCTAAACGATGTTGTACCTCCCTGGCCAGTACATGAAATTATCGCCTCCCTCTTTTCATCGACATTTAAAAGTTCCTCAAAATATTCCCGCCATCTACCCAATACCTCCAGCTCCCCATCTACTAACTCCCTACTCTGTTTTTAACTGACAAATCCATTCGTTCCCTAGGCTTTCTTACCTTGTTTATCTCACTCCAAAATTTTTCTTGTTTTCAGCAAAATTTCTTGACAGATCCTCTCCCATTCTTTCATCCGCTCTTCTTTTGCACTCTCTCACCACTCTCTTCACCTTTCTTTTACTCTCCATATACTCTGCTCTTCTACTAACACTTCTGTTTTGTAAAAACCTCTCATAAGCTACCTTTTTTCTTTTATCACACCCTTTACTTCTTCATTCCACCACTCACTCCTCTTTCCTCCTGCACCCACCCTCCTATAACCACAAACTTCTGCCCCACATTCTAATACTGCATTTTTAAAACTATCCCAACTCTCTTCAACCCCCCCACTACTCCTACTTGCACTAGCCCACCTTTCTGCCAATAGTTGCTTATATCTCACCCTAACTTCCTCCTCCCTTAGTTTATACACTTTTACCTCTCTTTTACTTGCTATTGCCATTTTCCTTTGTCCCATCTACCTTTTACTCTAACTGTAGCTACAACCAAATAATGATCTGATATATCCGTTGCCCTCTATAAACATGTACATCCTGAAGCCTACTCATCAACCTTTTATCCACCAATACATAATCCAACAAACTACTTTCCTTATGTGCTATATCATACCTTGTATATTTATTTATCCTCTTTTTCATAAAATATGTATTACTTATTACCAAACCTCTTTCTACACATAGCTCAATTAATGGCTCCCCATTTACATTTACCCTGGCACCCCAAATTTACCTACTACTCCATCCACAACATTTTTACCCACTTTAGCATTAAGATCCCCAACCACAATTACTCTCTCACTTGGTTCAAAACTCCCCACACACTCACTCAACATTTCCCAAAATCTCTCTCTCTTCTACACTTCTCTCTTCTCCAGGTGCATAAACACTTACTATAACCCACTTTTCACATCCAACCTTTATTTTACTCCACATAATCCTTGAATTTATACATTTATATTCCTTCTTTACCTGCCATAACTGATTATTCAACATTATTGCCACTCCTTCTTTAGCTCTAACTCTATTTGAAACTCCTGATCTAATCCCATTTATTTCTCCCCACTGAAACTCTCCTACCCCCTTCAGCTTTGTCTCACTTAAAGCCAGGACATCCAGCTTCTTTTCATTCATAACATCTACAATCATCTCTTTCTTATCATTCGCACAACATCCACGCACATTCAAACATCCCACTTTGACGATTTTCTTCTTCTTCTTTTTAGTAAGCTATACAGGAAAAGGGGTTACTAGCCCATTGTTCCCGGCATTTTAGTTGACTTTTACAACACGCATGGCTTACGGAGGAAAGATTCTTATTCCACTTCCCCATGGATATGAAAGGGAAAAGCAATACGAACAAGAACTATTAAGATAAAATCAAAGAAAACTCAGATGAGTGTGTATACAATAAACGTGTACATGTTTGCGTAGTGTGACCTAAGTGTAAGTAGAAGTAGCAAGACGTACCTGAAATCTTGCATGTTTATGAGACAGAAAAAAGACACCAGCAATCCTACCATCATGTAAAACAGTTTCAGGTTTCTGTTTCACAGTCACCTGGCAGGATGGTAGTACCTCCCTGAGTGGTTGCTGTCTACCAACCTACTACCTACATATCACTATCAATATTATGGTATATTTGTGGGGAAGTGCTAAACCATTGGGAGCATGCAGTAGCTAGGGAATACAAGACCATGAGGTTTATTCCAAGGAAGGAAAGGGTAGTTTCAATTCATGGATCAACTGCCCTTTGCTGGCATCAAGACACCCTCTCCTCTTTAAGGGTGTGTAATGAATCAAGATATGCACACATGTACTGTAAGGAAAGGAGACAATGCCCAGACTTCAGAACTGATACAACTGGCAAATCTTACACAGCAAATCAACTGCCGTGATTTCAAATTTTGGTACTGTAATGTAAAAAGTGCTAGAATACTTTGAACCCTAACATGATAGATTTACTTTTAAATTAACCTACAAATCAGAGATCAAACTAGACTGCCCTTTGATCTGCTCTGAACGGTGGTTCAGAGCAAATCTTGTTTTGAGTTGATAATGGTGCAAGACACACTGAAATTTCAACTAGTTTAATCATCAGTTTGTGTTAATAATGAAATGTGCCAACCATAGCACAGTACTAGCAATTTCTGCTCTTCTGAAGTAGTTTGCACTACAATACAACAGATAGTGTCACATGGTGGTCACACAATTAGCATGAATTTTGGACACAACTTATCCTTTATGCAATCAAGTGCAATTATAAAAAGTTTGTAATATTTGTACTATCACTTGTCTTTGATGCTCTGAGGAATACCAACTGCACCTCAATGAGAGGACAGAGTACATCCTGAATACGGCCAAGTTATACAGTAAACCCTACATATGACAAACCTTAATATAATGGACAAAATCTGCTGAGTACATAATAATAATAGTTTATTGGGTCATGATACAAAGATTTAAAATTGGTTTATGAGATTACAAGAGGTGTACATGCCAAAAGCCCCTAATATGCAGAGCATTGTGGGAAGACTTAAAAATTAACTTAAAACTAAATGGTAAGAATTATAGTAAACAGTTTACAATATAAGTATAGTTGAGTATTTAAGCTATGAAATTTGAACATAATTTGAACATGACATTTTAAATAAAGAAAAATTGGATATCACATTGGAAAGAGGGATTATGGAAGAAGTAAATGTTTTCAGATATTTGGGAGTTGACGTGTCAGCGGATGGGTTTATGAAGGATGAGGTTAACCATAGAATTGATGAAGGAAAAAAGGTGAGTGGTGCGTTGAGGTATCTGTGGAGACAAAAAACGTTATCCATGGAGGCAAAGAAGGGAATGTACGAAAGTATAGTGGTACCAACACTCTTGTATGGGTGTGAAGCATGGGTTGCAAATGCTGCAGCGAGGAGGAGGCTGGAGGCAGTGGAGATGTCCTGTCTAAGAGCAATGTGTGGTGTAAATATTATGCAGAAAATTCGGAATGTGGAAATTAGGAGAAGGTGTGGAGTTACTAAAAGTATTTGTCAGAGGGCTGAAGAGGGGTTGTTGAGATGGTTTGGTCATTTAGAGAGAATGGATCAAAGTAGAATGACTTGGAGAGCGTATAAATCTGTAGGGGAAGGAAGGCGGGGTAGGGGTCGTCCTAGAAAAGGTTGGAGGGAAGGGGTAAAGGAGGTTTTGTGGGCGAGGGGCTTGGACTTCCAGCAAGCATGTGTGAGCGTGTTAGATAGGAGTGAATGGAGACGAATGGTTTTTGGGACATGACGATCTGTTGGAGTGTGAGCAGGGTAACATTTTGTGAAGGGATTCAGGGAAACCAGTTAATTGATTTAGTTGGACTTGAGTCCTGAAAATGGGAAGTACAATGCCTGCACTTTAAAGGGGGGGTCTGAGATAGTGACAGCTGGGAGGGACTTTTCTCAGCTGTCGTATCTGAGCTCCTCTGCAAAGACAGTAATTATGTATGAGTGTGGTGAAAGTGTTGAATGATGATGAAAGTATTTTCTTTTTGGGGATTTTCTTTCTTTTTGGGTCACCCTGCCTCGGTGGGAGACGGCCGACTTGTTGAAAAAAAAAAAAAAGTTATTTAGATCTCCTGCCTTGTTTTTTAATGTGTTAATAACAAGCGAGACTTCTGTTGGGTTGGTCGGAGCTAAGAATAGTGTACAGTCATCCCTTGGTTTTCGATTGTCTCAGTTTTCGCCGATTTTAGGTCTGTTTGATCTCCTCCTTTATGTATGGGGGTAACCCTCGCTATTTTGAGTCTGTTTGATCTCCTCCTTTATGTATGGGGGTAACCCTCGCTATTTTGAGTATTGATGGGAAGGTGGAGGATTCAATGGATTTGTTAAAGTGTGTTGCAATAATTGGTGATAGTACTTGAGAAGCTTTTTTGTATATAAAAGGTGGTAAGTTATTTAGATCTCCTGCCTTGTTTTTTCATGTGTTAATAACAAGCGAGACTTCTGTTGGGTTGGTCGGAGCTAAGAATAGTGTACAGTCATCCCTTGGTTTTCGATTGTCTCAGTTTTGCCGATTTTGGTTTTCGATCACTTTTTCGTGGAAAAATTGTCTCAGTTTTCGCCGATGGTACGGAACCTGTACACCAGTGCCGTGCACATATAAAGGCTGTAGGCCCGCCACCCACGCACATTGTCACGCAGTCTAGCATTGTTTATGCTTGAGTGAACATCACCCCAGGAGTTCATACAAAACATTTAACAATTCATTGTTTTTGGCCCTTGATTATTGTGTGTGACTACTAAATAAGCTACCATGGGCCTAAAGAAAGCTCCTAGTACCAGTTCTTTGGTAAAGAAAGTGAGGAACACCGTAGAAATGAAGAAAGAAATAATATAAAAATATGATAGTGGTGTACGTATTGCCGAGCTCGCCAGGATATACAAGAAAAACCCATCAACCATCAGTTCCACTGTGGCGAAGAGAAAAGAAATCACGGAAGCTAATGTTGCAAAAGGGGTGGATACGATAACAAAACAGAGATCACAAACAATTGAAAATATGGAGAAATTAACAAAAAGGCACAATACCGTGACTGGAACAATACACACAACCCGCACTATAAAGGGAGGAGCTTACGACGACGTTTCCGACTTGGACCATTTACAAAGTCACACTAACACACAGAGACGCCTATAAATACCCCTTCCTCCGTCTCTGTGTGTTAATGTGACTTTGTAAATGGTCCAAGTCCTGCCGAAACGTCGTCGTAAGCTCCTCCCTTTTATATGTGCGGGTTGTGTGTGTATGGAGAAATTGTTTTTGGTGTGGATAAACGAAAAACTGCTAGCGGGTGATAGTGTTGTGCAATCCATCATATGTGAAAAAGCAAGGCAGTTGCATGCTGATCTCGTCAAGAAAATGACTGAAACCAGTGTTGATGTTGATGAATTTAAGGCCAGCAAAGGCTGGTTCGAAAACTTCAAGAAGCGAAGTGGCATACACAGTGTTGTAAGGCATGGTGAGGGTGCCAGTTCAGATAAACATGGGGCTGAAAAATTTGTGCGTGACTTTAAAGAATATGTAGAGGCAGAAGAATTCCAACCCCAACAAGTGTTTAATTGTGACAAAACAGGCCTCTTTTGGAAGAAAATGCCAAGGAGGACATACATCACGCAGGAGGAAAAGGCAATGCCAGGACACAAGCCTATGAAAGATAGACTAACTCTAATGTTGTGTGGTAACGCTAGTGGGGATTTCAAAGTGAAGCCTTTACTGATGTATCACTCTGAAAATCCCAGTGTTCAAGAAATACAGTGTTGACAAGAGTAAATTGTGTGTGATGTGGAAGACTAATGCTAAGGCATGGGTCACTAGGGAAATTTTCCTGGAATGGTTTAATCAAGTGTTTGGCCCCAGTGTGAAGAAATATCTACTGGACAATAAATTGCCACTTAAGTGCCTCCTGGTAATGGACAATGCTCCTGCTCATCCTCGAGACTTGGAAGACCAATTGTCTAAGGATTTCAAATTTGTAACAGTGAAGTTCTTGCCTCCTAACACCACTCATCTCCTCCAGCCCATGGACCAGCAGGTCATTGCAAACTTCAAAAAACTGTACACCAAAGCAATGTTTCAAAGGTGCTTTGATGTGACCAATGACACTGCATTGACCCTAAAAGAGTTCTGGAATGATCACTTCGATATCTTCCATTGCATAGGCCTTATAGATAAAGCTTGGCAGGGAGTGACTTCCAGGACGATGAACTCTGCTTGGAGAAAGTTGTGGCCAGATTGTGTCCCAGAGGGATTTTGAAGGGTTTGGGGCTGACCCTGAGGAGCCTCTGGAAGTTGTGGAAAGTATTGTGGCATTGGGGAATTGCATGGGGTTGGATGTGAGTAGCCAGGATGTGGAAGAGTTGGTGGAGGACCACAATGAAGATCTAACCACTGAAGAGCTGCAAGAGCTTGAGCTGCAACACCATCAAACCACAACTCAGGAAATTGCTTCAGTGAAGGAAGAGAGATGTAAGGTGCCTTCTTCAGAGATTAAGGAGATTTGTGGAATGTGGAGTAGGGTGCATTCATTTGTGGAGGAACATCACCCTGACAAAGATGTTGCAATCTGTCTCATCAATATGTTCAATGACAATCTCTTTTCCCATTTTAGGGACATTTTAAAGAGCTGCCAGACACAGAGCTCTCTGGACAGATATTTAGTGCCACAGGTGTGCAGTGACTCTCAAGCTGGTCCTAGTGGGATTAAAAGACAAAGAAGGGAAGTGACCCCAGATGAGGACTTGGTACCTAGAGTCCTTATGGAGGGGATTCCCTTCCAAAAATAGGGTCTCTTCCCTCTCCCCTCCTCCCTCTCTTCCATCCAGCAACATCAGTCTTCAATAAAGGTAAGTGCCACATAGAGTTCATTCATTTGTGCATGTAAATCTATCTTTAAGGCCCCCAATTTTTTTTTTTTTTTCCAAACTTCTCGGTTTCTGGAACGGATTAATTGAATTTCCATTAATAACAAAAAAAGGCACAATACCGTGACTGGAACAATACACACACAACCCGCACATATAAAAGGAGAGGAGCTTACGACGACGTTTCGGTCCGACTTGGAACCTTTATCTAGGGAATTGGATCTGTGCCGTAATTGGTGCCGTACTAGTACGCGTAAATTCTAGCGGCCTCAAATTAAGTGGGAAACGGCTGGTAGCCCTACATATGAAAGAATGGGTCTATGTGGTCAGTGTGCACAGTATAAAAAAACTCCTGCACCACAGACTGCATAATGAGAGAAAAAACTCCGACCATTTTTTCGTTTAAAACAGCGAATTTGCAGTCTATTTTCGTATGGTATTTATTGATGTATTCTCGTTTTCTTGGTCTCATTTGATAGAATGGAAGATATATTACAGAAATAGAGATGATTTTGATAGGTTTGACAATGACAAGTACCTTGAAATTGAGCTCAAAGTAGCAAAAATGTTCGATTTTTGACAATGTTCAAGAGTAAACAAATCACACCATGCGTCCAATATACATCAACTGGTGAGTCTAATATTCATGCACAAGTGCTCTGATATTATTTATACCATTTTTACAATGATACAGTTGTATATTAGACTGACTAATGAACAGAGAAGATTTTATTTTAGTGCTAGGAATGTCTGCCTTGTTTATTCTGGACCCTATTTTGAAATTGGCATCGTTTGAAATTTGTGTGAAATTAGCAAATTGCCATTTTCTGACCACTATTTTGTAGTTGAAAGTGGTAAATAGCGGTTTCTTGTACTCAATCGATAGAAGAAATGGAGTTCTAGCGAAATAGCTATAATTTTAGTAGACTGAAACATTGGAATTTGCCGAAAATAGAGCTCAAAGTGGGTGAAATTGCAGATGCGTAAATGTCATCGATACCGCTAACTTCGCGAAAGCATAATTCCGTTAGTTTTCGATCAAATTTCATAATTTTGGTGGCGTTACGATCGGAAAAGATTCTCTATCATTCCATAAGAAAATTTTTTTTTTTTTCCAAAAATTTTCGACCCCAGGAACAGGTTTCCGAGAAGGCCTGTCGACCCCCAAAGGGTTAATAATAATAATAATATTTATAGATGGGGTTGTAAGAGAAGTGAATGCGAGGGTCTTGGCAAGAGGTGTGGGATTAAAAGATAAAGAATCAAATACAAAGTGGGAGCTGTCACAGTTGCTTTTTGCTGATGACACTGTGCTTTTGGGAGATTCTGAAGAGAAGTTGAAGAGGTTGGTGGATGAATTTGGTAGGGTATGTAAAAGAAGAAAATTTGAAAGTGAATATAGGAAAGAGTAAGGTGATGAGGATAACAAAAAGATTAGGTGACGATAGATTGGATATCAGATTGGAGGGAGAGAGTATGAGGAGGTGAATGTATTCAGATATTTGGGAGTGGACATGTCAGCAGATGGGTCTATGAAGGATGAGGTGAATCAAAGAATTGAAGAGGGGAAAAGGGTGAGTGGAGCACTTCGGAGTCTGTGGAGACAAAGAACTTTGTCCATGGAAGTAAAGAGGGGAATGTATGAGAGTATAGTTATACCAACACTCTTATATGGGTGTGAAGCATGGGTGATGAATGTTGCAACGAGGAGAAGGCTGGAGGCAGTGGAGATGGCATGTCTGAGGTCAATGTGTGGTGTGAATATAATGCAGAGAATTCGGAGTTTGGAAATTAGGAGGAGGTGCAGGATTACCAAAACTATTATCCAGAGAGCTGAGGAGGGGTTGTTGAGGTGGTTCGGACATGTAGAGAGAATGGAACGAAACAGAATGACTTCGAGAGTGTATAAATCTGTAGTGGAGGGAAGGCAGGGTAGGGGGCGGCCTAGGAAAGTTTGGAGGGAGGAGGTAAAGGAGGTTTTGTGTGCGAGGGCTTGGACTTCCAGCAAGCATGTGTGAGCGTATTTGATAGGAGTGAATGGAGACAAATGGTTTTTAATACTAGACGTGCTGTTGGAGTGTGAGCAAAGTAACATTTATGAAGGGATTCAGGAAACCGGCAGGCGGACTTGAGTCCTGGAGATGGGAAGTACAGTGTCTGCACTCTGAAGGAGGGGTGTTAATGTTGCAGTTTTATAACTGTAGTGTAAAGCACCCCTCTGGCAAGACAGTGATGGAGTGAATGATGATGAAAGTTTTTCTTTTCGGCCACCCTGCCTTGGTGGGAATCGCCGATGTGTTAATAAAAAAAAAAAATTATGGTTGTATTTTCTTTTTCGTGGTTTCATTTGATAGAATGGAAAACACTACAGAAATAGAGATGATTTTGATTAGTTTCATGATGAAAACGACCTTGAAATTGAGCTCAAAGTAGGGAAAATGTTCGATTTTTGCCAATGTTCAAGAGTAAACAAATCACGGCACGCGTCCAATACACATCAACTGGTGAGTCTAATATTCTTTCACAAGTGCATTGATATTATTTATACCATTTTTACAATAATGCAATAGTCTGCATAACGGTAAATCTTTTATTTTTTGTGTGAATGAAAAATAAAAATAAAAAGCAAGAGTAACATAAGAGGGGCCTAAAGACATGACCAATGAACAGATAACATCTTATTTTAGTGCCAGGAATGTCTTCATTGTTTATTCTGGACCCTATTTTGAAATTGACAACTTTTTTATTTTGCATGAAATTGGCCAAATTGCCAATTTCTGACCACTTTATTGGGTAGTTGAAATCGGTAAATTAGTGGTTTCTTATACTCAATCAATAGAACAAATGGAGTTCTAAAGAAATATCTATGAGTTTGGTCGACTGGAACAATAGAATTTAGCGAAAATAGGGCTCAAATTTGGCAAAATTGCCGATGCGTATATATCGCCGAGATCACTAACTTCGCGAGAGCATAATTCTGTAAGTTTTCCATCAAATTTCATACTTTTGGTGTCATTACCATCGGGAAAAGATTCTCTATCATTTCATAAGAAATTTTTTTTTTTTTTTTTTTTCTATTTTGTGACAACAGGAGAGCACTCAGGATTAGGGGTTGCGACAGTCAAAGGGTTAAATCAGATGAGGATCAGACAGGACTACAAAGAGACCTGGACAGGCTGGACGTGTGGTCCAGCAACTGGCTCGAATTTAACCCTGCCAAATGCAAAGTCATGAAGATTGGGGAAGGGCAAAGAAGACTGCAGACAGAGTACAGTGGACCCCGAGTTTCTAAAAACTTACTCCTGAAGTCTGCCTGCCATTACCGAACGAATTTACTCCCTTAAGGAAAAATTTCACGTAGGTTAGTCTATTTCAGACCCCCAAAAATACACTTCCACAAGAACTTACAAAATTATACTTACATAATTGCACGATTTCCGGGTATTCGTTAACCGAGGGTCCACTGATAGGCTAGGTGGCCAAAGACTCCAAACCTCAGTCAAGGAAAAGATCTGGGGTGAGTATAATACTGAGCACTTCTCTGGAAGCACACATCAACCAGATAACTGCTGCAGGATATGGGCGCCTGGCAAACCTGAGAATAACGTTCCGATACCTCAGTAAGGAATCGTTTAAGACTCTGTACACCGTGTACGCCAGGCCCATACTGGAGTATGCAGCACCAGTTTGGAACCCACACCTGGTCAAGCACATCAAGAAATTAGAGAAAGTGCAAAGGTTTGCAACAAGGCTAGTTCCAGAGCTAGTGGAAATGTCCTACGGAGAAAGGTTAAGGGAAATTGGCCTGACAACACTAGAGGATAGGAGGGTTAGGGAAGACATGATAATGACATACAAAATACTGCAAGGAATAGATAAGGTGGACAGAGACAGGATATTCTAGAGATGGAACACAGAAACAAAGGGTCCAATTGAAGTTGAAGACTCAGATGAGTCAAAGAGATGTTAGGAAGTATTTCTTCAATCATAGAGTTGTCAGGAAGTGGAATAGTCTGGCAAGTGATGTAGTGGAGGTAGAAACCATATATAGTTTTAAGACAAGGTATGATGAAGCTCAAAGAGCAGGGAGAAAGTGGACCTAGTAGTGATCAGTGAAGAGGCAGGGCCAGGAGCTATGTCTTGAGCCCTGCAACCTCTAATAGTTGAGTACATGGGCCCGTTCTGCAGCTCTTAAGGTTTGCAACCCCAAATGATAAGCAAAAATCACCGTCTAAAACGGTTGATAATGTATAAGTGCTCAGTACAACTTGGCATAAAAAAAATGATAAAAAGTAAAATAAATACACAGTACAGTGGTACCCCGACTTACGATATTTTTTCATTCCAGAATGCTGTTCAAGTGCCATTACCAAACGAATTTATCCCCATAAGGAATGATGTAAAATAGACTAGTCCTTTTAGACCCCCAAAATTACACTTACAAAAGCATTTAAAAAATAAACTTACATAAAAGGGTGAGTTTGGGGACCATCGTAAGTCGGGGTACCACTGTACATGCAAATTTACCTTAAAATACAGCACCGTTTGCCTTCCCTACACAACTGTTGTATGAAAATGGCAATAACTGCGGAAAAACAGTAAAAGCACCATATATAATGAGCAATGGCTCATTTGAAAGCCAATGAAAATGTGGAACAGTGAAAATGGAGCTGTATGTTCAGGACTCTCCTGTACCTGAAAATTCCTCAAAAGTTGATTTGTTTAATACAGTGGAACCCCGAGTTTCAAAAATAATCCGTTCCAGGAGCTTGTTCTAAACTCGAAATTTTCGAAAGTCGAATCAATATTTCCCATAAGAAATAATGGAAATACCATTAATCCATTCCAGAAATCCAAAAATATTAAAAAAATACATTTTAATGAGATTAATTATAGTTCTACATACCAATAAGAATTATACAAAAGTAAAGATATATTAAAAAAATGCATGTATATTTAACCCTTAAATGTCCACCGGATATGTTTACCGCGAGTGCCAATGATCCTTTTTTTCAAATGTTTTTAAAACCCTTTCGATAAGCCGGGCCTAGAGATTAGAGAATGGGTCTTTCACCAGTGTGTGGGATTTCAAAATGTGGGAATGACAAACAAAAAGCACTCTTTTTTTTGAAAACAAAATTTTTTTTTTTCAAAATACCCGGCAGCTATGCGAGTGAACGATATCTACTTTTGGGCATTTTAAGGGTTAAATATTTAAACAAAAAAATAAATTTTTACATTGAAATTTTGGGAATGGAAGATAGGGGGGGGGAGGGGGGGAGGTTAGTTTTGGAAAGGGGGGAATCCATAAGGACTTCAGGATAAACCCATGGGGTTACCCCTTTTTTTTTTTTAATCCCCGGGCCAGCTTGAGAGTCACTGGGCCCCGTCACACAAAAAACTTCCAAGTCCCATCTTGGTAAATTGCCCCTAGATATTACAAAAGTTACCTTCAGACTACATAATGAGTCAGCTGTAAATAACTTTATAACAGCTATGATTAACATTGACTGGCATAATGAGTTAGAAACATATACAGATACTAATGAATGCATCAAGAATTTCCTTAACAAAACCCACCACCTCTATAACAAACATTGCCCTAAAAACTAAACAGATCACAGCTAAGAGACTTAACAATCCCTGGCTAACACCCAGCATCCTTAAATCCATTAACAAAAGGCACCAATATGAAAAACAATACAGAAGGGGTCTAATAACCAGAGAACAATCCAAACGCTACTCATCAACCCTTACCAGCCTGATAAGGAGATAAAAAAAATTGTATTATGAGAACAGACTCCAGAACATAAAAGGTGATATGAAAAAGACCTGGAAGACCCTATCTGCAATTCTAGGAAATAATAAGATAGCGAAAAACAACACCATCAAATTATCAAGAGCAGATGAACCCCTACTCTCACCTACTGAGACAGCAAACAGACTTAATGTTTTCTTCTCCACCATAGGAAAGAATCTAGCGAGTAAAATCCCAAGCTCAAACACCCGTCCAACAGACTACCTCACAAACACCTACCCTAATACGCTATTCTAGCTCCTACCAACCCAATTGAAGTCTCGCTCATAATCAACACCCTTAAAAAACAATATTAATGTTGTCCTGAACACGTGTTTTTGCGCGTGTCATCCTACTCCCCCAGCGCATCTAGGTTCCCGTTCTCTATTTCTGACCAATCACAAGCCTTCTGTGAGTCGCTCCAGCTAAGTGAGAATGGCGTCTGCTCGCTTCCCATTGGTTGAAAGACCAAAATGTAAACACTTGCAGCTTGGCGTCCCCAGAGCCGGA
>WNWK01001420.1:18268-83268 GCA_009830355.1 Cherax destructor
AACTTGGGATTTTGCTTGCCAACTTTTTCCTATTGTGGAGAAGAAAAGATTTAGTCTGTTTGCTATTTCAGTTGGTGGAGCAGGGTTCATCTAGGTTTGTCAGTTTGATTGTTATGTTTCTGGATATTTTTTAGTTCCTAGAATTTCAGATAGGATTTTCCAGGTCTTTTCATATCACCTCTTAAGTTATTTAATCTGTTCTCATAATACAATTTTTTGACCTTCTTATCAGGCTGGTTAGGTTTGATGAGTAATGTTTGTTTGTTCTCTTGGTATTTGACCCATTCTGTACTGTTTTTCATATACAGGTGCTTTATATTAATGGATTTGAGACTGCTGGGTGTTATCCAGGGATTGTTTAGTCTCTTAGCTGTGATCTGTTTAGTTTTTTTAGGGCAATGCATGTTATAGAGGTATTGGGTCTTTTTTAGAAAATTATTAACCCTTTACCAGGCCAGGTGTGCCTCATATTTGATTCTGCCATAGAGGATATTTTAGAGGCGCCTAAAATAAATAAACTTGACAAATGAACACAAATAAATATGTCTTAGAATTGCTTATATTATCAGAATATAGGTTGCAAATGTTGCAGTGTCTCAAATTTGATGCGTGGCCTGGTAAAGGGTTAATGCATATGTCAGTATCTGTATATGTGTCTAACTCGTTTGCCAGTCGATGTTTGACATAGCTGTTATGAAGTTATTAATAGCTGCCTCATTATGTAGTCTGAAGGTAATTTTAGTAGTCTCTTGGGGAAATTTACCTAGGTTGGTTATGAGAAAGGTAGGGTAGTGGTCTGTGGTATTATCTGTGAGTATGCCTGATTTTAGAGGGGATATGGTGTTAGTCCAGATGTGGTCTAATAGGGAGACACTAGTCTCAGAGATTCTTGTTGGTTTTGTTACTGTTGGTCGAAGCAAGCAGTTGCTCATAGTGTTTGTGAATTCAGTTACTTGTGGGTCCTGATCTTGTAGGAGATTGATATTGAAGTCTCCTGTTAGTATTAAGTGGTCTTTGTTCATGTGTGCATCAGTAATCATACTTCCTAATTTTTCACTAAATTGGCTAATATTTGATTGTGGCACTCTGTAGATGTTTATCACTGAGGGTTTTTTGTAGGTATTTGGATTTAAACTTAGCTATTAAATATTCTCCATGTTCATCTCTTGTGCAAGTATTGTTGATACATTCAAGCTGGTCTGAATAGTAATAGTTGTGCCACCCCTTGTTGGTCTGGCCTATAGTTGTGTATTGCTGTGTAATCAGGAATGGCATAGATATCTGTAGTATTAGTATTAGGTTTTAGCCAGGTCTCAGTGAGAGCAATGATGGACATACTGGCCTGCAGGGAATTTAATAATGCTAGGAGGGATAGTGACAGCTGGGAGGGACAATTCTCAGCTGTCATATCTGAGCTCCTCCGCAAAGACAGTGATTATGTATGAGTGTGGTGAAAGTGTTGAATGATGATGAAAGTATTTTCTTTTGGGGATTTTCTTTCTTTTGGGTCACCCTGCCTTGGTGGGAGACGGCCGACTTGTTGAAAAAAAAATGAGGTCATCGTAATGCTTGCTTAACGATCTGATATTGTAGTTAAAGACAGTTATGTTATTGTTGGCTACGAGTAGTGCCTTTGCTTGTTCTGCTGTGTAATACTTACAGTTGTTGTTAGGGTCATGTAAGTCATTTAATAAGAGGTTGATGTCAGGATCAATGTTTGGAATAATAAGAATGAGTGTGATTCTATAATTAGACTTAAGAATATAACAATACAAAAAGAGTTCTTGGCACGTGAATTTGTACCTTAGTTATTTTTACAAATGCAAGTAAATGAACTATGGTAGTTATTCTAAAGCTAGAAATAAAGGAGCTATGGAATATAATAGCAAACAATGAAAGTAAAACAATTTAGCAACTGAGTTAGCACCTTAATTATTTTAATAAAAATTAATATAAGAACTGTGGCAGTTAGTTAATTTTAAAATAAAGAAACTAGGGAATATAATAGTAAACAATGAGAGTAAAACACTTTAGTACCTGAATTAGCACCTTAATTATTTTTTAAAGCTTAGAGTAAAGGAGTTACTGGATGCAAGGAAGTACTAGGTATTAATAACAAAAAGGCACAATACCGTGACTGGAACAATACACACACAACCCGCACATATAAAAGAGAGGAGCTTACGACGACGTTTCGGTCCGACTTGGACCATTTACAAAGTCACACTAACACACAGAACAAGGGAAGGGGTATATAGGCAGGCAGACAGGAAGGGCACAAGAGAGTGGGGTAATAATGGAGGTAGTAGTAGAAGTGGTAGTAGTAGTAGTAGTGGAATCATAATCTGGGAAAGGAGCACTGCAATGAAGCTGGCGGCCGCGTGGGTAGGACAAGAACACAGAGAGGAAAAGGTGAATAAAATAAAGAAGAACAAAATTAAGGCAAAAGAAAAGAAAAGAAAACCCATAGGAGAAAAAGGAGAAGGGGAAGAGATGAAAGGGGAAGGAATCAGGTTAAGTCACGGGTGTTCTGAAGTTTGGAGCATTTAACAATGTAATGGGAGAGGAAAGCATCAACAGAGACAAAGCCAGGGCTAAGATTCATACAGGGAAAGTTGTGTATAAGGGAGGATTCAACCAGGCGGCGAGTATGAAAGTTAGACGTAGGGTAGACAGTTTTAGCAGAAGACCAATCAATAGGATGACTGTGATCTCTGACATGACAGAAAAGAGCATTATTAGTGTCGGCAAGCCTAACACTATTTTTGTGCTACCTGAGTCTGTCAGAAAGAGATCAGCCAGTTTCTCTGAAGTACAGTACTAGGTATTGATTTGTTGAGAACTATTTCAAGAGAATATATATAGGGTGTGTAAAGGTAGAAAGTTGAAAGTGAACATAGATAAGAGTAAGGTAATGAGGGTATCAAACGATTTAAATAAAAAAAAATTGGATATCACATTGGAGAGAGGGATTATGGAAGAAGTAAATGTTTTCAGATATTTGGGAGTTGACGTGTCAGCGGATGGGTTTATGAAGGATGAGGTTAACCATAGAATTGATGAAGGAAAAAAGGTGAGTGGTGCGTTGAGGTATCTATGGAGACAAAAAACGTTATCCATGGAAGCAAAGAAGGGAATGTACGAAAGTATAGTGGTACCAACACTCTTATATGGGTGTGAAACATGGGTTGCAAATGCTGAAGCGAGGAGGAGGCTGGAAGCAGTGGAGATGTCCTGTCTAAGGGCAATATGTGGTGTAAATATTATGCAGAAAATTCGGAATGTGGAAATTAGGAGAAGGTGTGGAGTTACTAAAAGTATTTGTCAGAGGGCTGAAGAGGGGTTGTTGAGGTGGTTTGGTCATTTAGAGAGAATGGATCAAAGTAGAATGACTTGGAGAGCATATAAATCTGTAGGGAAAGGAAGGCGGGGTAGGGGTCGTCCTAGAAAAGGTTGGCGGGAGGGGGTAAAGGAGGTTTTGTGGGCGAGGGTCTTGGACTTCCAGAAAGCATGTGTGAGCGTGTTAGATAGGAGTGAATGAAGACGAATGGTTTTTGGGACCTGATGAGCTGTTGGAGTGTGAGCAGGGTAACATTTTGTGAAGGGATTCAGGGAAACCAGTTAATTGATTTAGTTGGACTTGAGTCCTGGAAATGGGAAGTACAATGCCTGCACTTTAAAGGAGGGGTCTGGGATAGTGACAGCTGGGAGGGACTATTCTCAGCTGTCGTATCTGAGCGCCTCTGCAAAGACTGTGATTATGTACGAGTGTGCAATTAAATGTTGAATGATGATGAAAGTATTTTCTTTTTGGGGATTTTCTTTCTTTTTGGGTCACCCTGCCTTGGTGGGAGACGGCCGACTTGTTGAAAAAAAAAAATATATATATATGGGGACTAAATTAAATGGACAGACAGTAAATATGATATAAAATTAATTTAGAAGTAAGATTTGATTTATAGAATTAATTTAGAAGTAAGATTTGATTTATAGAATTAATTTAGAAGTAAGATTTGATTTATAGAATTAATTTAGAAGTAAGATTTGATTTATAGCACAAAGTTTAAGCAAGTAATAGCACTAAAAGAAAAGTACATAGTATATGAGGTAGTTGGTACTAGCTTGTAAAAGTTAGTACAAAGAATTGCACAATAATGTAGTAGGAACATACACTAATACACCACACGTATATAATGTGTTGAGGACACTTGGCTAATCAGTAATGGTAATGTCAGCTTGTCTAAGGAAGTTGGAGATCACGTTCGTTTGATATAGGAAATTGCTGACCTGTTGATGCTTTTCGAACTAGTATTTTCCCATCACGAGTGAAGCACTGATGGATTTTGTTCTCCAGTTTAAGTTTTCTCAACCTAAACAGAAGGTTTTGACATTTCCTGGTTAGGCACTCATTGATGTACACTCCATTTTTCATTCTAATTGCTGCTTGAATTAGGTCCTTTTTTGTATCATATGAATGAAGTCTGATCATAATACTGTTTACCTTGTTTTCCTAGCAATCGTGTTTCTTTGATTTCATTACTTTGCACATTAACTCGTAGGTGGTCTTGTAATATGTTGATAGCAGTTTCCTTGCACTGGTTTTTTGAGTTAAATTTTTATTAGAACATACGTATTAGATATGCAATAGAGGACTTTAGTACCTTTCTGTGATTTTTCAGCATTATTCTGATTTACTGGCCAACTCGGAGAATCCTCTCTATTAGTGAGCTATATTGAAGATTTACTGTACATAATTATTATTACTTGTTTTATGGGAAGTGACAAATTTGTAGAGGTCATACAGCCTCTGGGAAATGGGAGGTAATGAGGTTTCATCAAAGAGGAGGGAGGATGCAGAAACAGAATGCACAAAATAGGTACTTTTCATACCAGAAAATTGTATAGCACATGTGAATCATGAATATATAATTTTGTGAAAGCCACTAAAAAAAGGAAATGAAGGGAGAAAAAATTATTCCCTAGGACTGTCATTGTAATTTTATGCCTGTATTAGCAAATTATACAGACATAAAATTATTATTACTGATGTGAGTTTTGGGGTCAGCGGAGATGTCATGTTTGAGAGCAATGTGCAGTGATACAGAAGGTGTTACAAGCCCACTGCTTCTAGTATTTTAGTCACTGTCTATGACACACATTGCTTATGAAGGAAGCATTCTCACCCAATTTTCCATGAAACTGAAGGGAAATACAACAAGGGCAAAAACTATCAACAAATTCAGAAAAAGAAACTAAGATGTGTACACACACATCTATGCATATACATTAATATCATGTCATGTGTACCACCTGAAATATTGCCTGAACCTTACTAATACTGGCATTCGTAAGAAAGAAAAGAAAATTGTAAACATTAGCATTAGTCTGCCCAAAATGCACCACATGCTAGTGGCTTCTTTTTTGCTTAACAATATTTTATCACATGTAAGCTATATTTTGTATACTGCAGAAAGTAATAAAGTTGTTTGTTTTTTGTTTGTTTTTAAGTATTTGTGTGAAGCTAAACTAAACTGGTAAGGCAAAATAAATTTAAATTCAAAATTATTCACAGAAGACTTCAGAAACATTGTTAAATAATAAAAAACCACAAATCTGGATGTGTCACTGTACTTATACTGAGGGATTGGCTGTATTGTACCATTAAATACTGTATAAAATGAGACTGCTTCACACCTGTCTTCCAGTGGAGGTCGCGTGAAGTAAGACGAGGATAGTCCAAGTGTTGTCTGATCAGTTGCAGCATCCTGGGAGTCATGAGAGCCATGAGAGGACACACTGGAGTGTCGACTTCGCTCACACACAAGTGGAAGCACAGTTAGTGTAGAATCTGGCAAGTACAGTAAACACTCATGAAGAATTTTATATATGTAAGTAAATTACAGATGGTGATAAATGATGCATAGTAATACACTAATGAAGAATGAGAATTGATTAGGTTTGATTCAAGGGAATGGTAGCTTCAATTTCCTGGATGAAAAGCTCTTCACCAGCAGCAAGGCAGCCTTTTTGAAAGGTGAAAGATCCAAAATAGTTACTTTAGATAATTTGTATGAACCATGAGAGAAACAATCATTGATAAATGTTATGCTACTTCACTTGCTTGACCATTGGCAGCAGCAGCAGCAGCAAGTCACTTACGTTAAAAAAAGAAAAAGAGATACAACCTTCACTACAAGCTCTTGTTGGAACAAGTTAAGCTGTGTGGAGCTTTATCATGCTCAAACTCTGCATTGGACAAAATGTTGTCAAGAAAGCTTGTTCTGAAGTATACACAAATAACCTGCACGTAGGAGAGGGGAGCTTATGATGACATTTCGGTCTGACTTGGATCATTTACAAAGCTTTGTACAGTGGTACCCCAAGTTTCATACTGCTCCCAACTTGAACAGTTATGTAAGTGTATTATTGTAATGTTTATGTTATGGAGGCTATGCAATATGCAGGTAAAGTTAAACCATGAGTTAATGGACCTCTATTTAATGTATTTTGGTAACAATGGATAAAATAAGCTGGGTACAGAATTGTCAGTCATTGATACTTTGAGGAGTAGCATGTAGGTATACCTGGAGTACACCTGGAAGGGGTTTCAGAGGTCAATGCCCCCACAGCCTGGTCCATGACCTGGCCTCGTGGTGGATCAGGGCCTGATCAACCAGGCTGTTACTGCTGGCCACGCATAAACTGACGTACAAACCACAGCTCGGCTTGTCAGGTACTGACTTTAGGTGCCTGTCCAGCTCCCTCTTCAAGACAGCCAGGGGTCTATTGGTAATCCCCCTTATGTATACTGGGACGTAGTTGAACAATCTTGGGTGGGGACTGTTACTGTCTATGCATGCAGAAGTAAAGAGTTGTTACTAGTTCTTTGTCTGCCTGGCTTTTATCTACACTTTATTATAAAGTACTGTACAGTACACTGTGATTAATTATGGTCTCTAAAGCAAGTACAGTGGTACCTCGAGTTACGAAATTAATTAATTCCAGAAGGCTGTTCGAGTGCCAATACCGAACGAATTTGTTCCCATAAGGAATAATGAAAATTAGATTAATCCATTTCAGGCCCCCAAAAATACACTTACAAAAGCACTTACAAAAATACACTTACATAATTGTTCGAGTTGGGAGCTGCTCGTAACTCGAGGTACCACTGTATTGGTGTTTGGAGAGTGTGATTATTAACCTGGCCAGTCACCACCAGCCAAATCAGCAGGAGAGGCCTTATCCACCATTCATACCTACAAGCACCCACTGACTCAGCTGGGTCATAGAAGGCAATACAAGCCCACCACCAAGATAAGGTTGTACCTCAGGGATCAAATTTGTGTAAAGCACACCTGCATATGGATTTTCTTCCAATATCTCCATAATTTTGCTGCAAGAGAGGATTTTCCTTCTCTAAAGCCATACTGACCTGGGTTGTGAAGCTGTTGCCTCTATATAAAATTATTAAGTGAACTTCTTAACATCTTCCTAGAATTTATGGTGTGAAGTTAATGTTACTGTTGTATAGTGGCTTAACATCACTATGCTGCCTCCTTCATCAGGTATGTGACTAGTTAACAGTCTAAGTCAGACCAAAACATAGTTGTAAGTTTCTTTCTCCTACGTGCGGGTTATCTGTGTATTGTTCCAATCACAGTATTGTGACTTTTTGTTCCTCATCAGGTTTGCTTGTTCCATTGTACTGACAAAACACTACAACTGTTTGGTTCTTCAGTACTGTAAACATTCTGTTTTTAAAACTATCAAACTGACAATATCACAAACAACTTGCTCCTGTTGTGATCAATTCACTTTCATAGTACATAAAACATAATCATTAATCAAGTAAAACTTTTCCATGTATTTTTAACATTTCAAAATGCATATCTGTAGACCATTCTGTGTTATCATCCGTGTCAGCAAATTTAGACAAAATGGAAATATTTATCCTCACCATTTATGCCAAAAGATTTAAAACATTCAGGGGGAAGGGGTAGTGCTAAACCCATAGGGGTCATGCAGCACCTGGGGAAATGGAAGGCAATCAGGCTTGGAGCTGAAGAGAGGTCAGGTCTAACTTACTGGAGTAAGACTGCCTCACTGGTATCAAAGAACCTCTCTTGAGGGAAGAGATATACTGGGCTCTTAGACAAGCATCTTGTGAGTTAAATAATGCTTCACCTAGACAAGAGACTCCTACACCCAGGAACAAACTACTCAACCCTCACCGGTGAATTAAGTTGACCCAGCATCAGGGACCTTTGTAAGGTAAGACTTTGTTCACAACTGAAACTGCCATCCATTATACTACAAATCTCACACCCAATATACAGACTTATGTATTAATAATTTTCTTAAAAAGACCCAATACCTCTATAATAAGCACTGCCCTAAAAAAACTAAACAAATCACAACTAAAAGATTAAATAGTCTCTGGCTAACCCCCAGCATACTCAAGTCCATTAATATAAAGCACCTATATGAAAAACAGTACAGAATGGGACAAATATCAAGAGAACAAACAAAACGCTACTCATCAAACCTAACGAGTCTGATAAGAAGGTCAAAAAAACTGTACTATGAGAACAGATTACATAACTTAAAAGGTGATATAAAAAAGACCTGGAAAACCCTATCTGAAATTCTAGGAACAAAAAGATATCCACAAACAGAACAATCAAACTAACAAAACCAGATGAACCCCTACTCCCACCTATTGAAACAGCAAACAAACTCAATGATTTCTTCTCCACCATAGGTAAAAAGCTGGCAAGCAAAATCCCAAGTTCAAATACTCCACCTAACGACTATCTCACTGGCACCTATCCGAACACACTATTCCTAGCCCCAACCAACCCAATAGAAGTTTCACTTATAATCAACACATTAAAAACAAAGCAGGTGACCTAAATAACTCACCACCTTATATATACAAAAAGCCTCTCAAGTTCTCTCACCAATTATTGCAACACTCTTTAACAAATCCATTGAATCCTCTACCTTCCCATCAATACTCAAAATAGCGAGGGTCACCCCAATACATAAGGGAGGAGATCAAGCAGACCTTAATAACTACAGGCCGATATCTAACTTACCCTTCTCTCCAAAATCTTTGAAAAATTAATTCATAGACAAATATATTCCTACCTCGCCTCCAACAACGTACTCAACCACTGTCAATTTGGATTCAGGACTAATAAAAATACAAATGATGCCATTATACACATTTTTTTTTTTTTTTTTTTTCAACAAGTCGGCCGTCTCCCACCGAGGCAGGGTGACCCAAAAGAAAGAAAATCCCAAAAGAAAAAACTTTCATCATCATTCAACACTTTCACCACACTCATACATAATCACTGTCTTTGCAGAGGAGCTCAGATACTACAGCTGAGAAAAGTCCCTCCCAGCTGTCACTATCTCAGACCCTCCTTTAAAGTGCAGGCATTGTACTTCCCATTTCCAGGACTCAAGTCCAACTAAATCAATTAACTGGTTTCCCTGAATCCCTTCACACAATGTTACCCTGCTCACCTCCAACAGCTCGTCAGGTCCCAAAACCATTCGTCTCCATTCACTCCTATCTAACACGCTCACACATGCTTGCTGGAAGTCCAAGCCCTCGCCCACAAAACCTCCTTTACCCCTTCCCTCCAACCTTTCTAGGACGACCCCTACCCCGCCTTCCTTCCCTACAGATTTATACGTCTCCAAGTCATTCTACTTTGATCCATTCTCTAAATGACCAAACCACCTCAACAACCCTCTTCAGCCCTCTGACAAATACTTTTAGTAACTCCACACCTTCTCCTAATTTCCACATTCCGAATTTTCTGCATAATATTTACACCACACATTGCCCTTAGACAGGACATCTCCACTGCCTCCAGCCTCCTCCTCGCTGCAGCATTTGCAACCCATGCTTCACACCCATATAAGAGTGTTGGTACCACTATACTTTCGTACATTCCCTTCTTTGCCTCCATGGATAACGTTTTTGTCTCCACAGATACCTCAATGCACCACTCACCTTTTTCCTTCATCAATTCTATGGTTAACCTCATCCTTCATAAACCCATCTGCTGACACATCAACTCCCAAATATCTGAAAACATTTACTTCTTCCATAATCCCTCTCTCAATGTGATATCCAATTTTTCTTTATTTAAATCGTTTGATACCCTCATCACCTTACTCTTATCTATGTTCACTTTTAACTTTCTACCTTTACACACTCTCCCAAACTCGTCCACTAACCTTTGCAACTTTTCTTTAGAATCTCCCATAAGCACAGTATCATCAGCAAAAAGTAACTGTGTCAACTCCCATTTTGCATTTAATTCTCCATAATTTAATCCCACCCCTCTCCCCAACACCCTAGCATTTACTTCTTTTACAACCCCATCTATAAATATATTAAACAACCATGGTGACATTACACAACCCTGTCTAAGACCTACTTTTACCGGGAAGTAATCTCCCTCTCTCCTACACACCCTAACCTGAGCCTCACTATCCTCATAAAAACTCTTTACAGCCTTCAGTAACTTACTACCTATTCCATACACTTGCAACATTTGCCACATTGCTCCCCTATCCACTCTATCATATGCCTTTTCTAAATCCATAAATGCAAAAAAAACTTCTCTACCTTTATCTAAATACTGTTCACATATATGCTTCACTGTAAACACTTGATCTACACATCCCCTACCCACTCTAAAGCCTCCTTGCTCATCTGCAATCCTACTCTCTGTCTTACCTCTAATTCTTTCAATAATAACCCTGCCATACACTTTACCTGGTATACTCAGTAAACTTATTCCCTATAATTTTTACACTCTCTTTTATCCCCTTCCCTTTATATAAAGGAACTATACATGCTCGCTGCCAATCCCTAGGTACCTTCCCTCTTTCATACATTTATTAAACAAAAATACCAACCACTCCAGCACTATATCCCCCTGCTTTTAACATTTCTGTCATGATTCCGTCAATTCCAGCTGCTTTACCCCTTTCATTCTACGTAATGCCTCACGCACCTCCCCACACTCACATCCTGCTCTTCTTCACTCCTAAACGATGTTGTACCTCCCTGGCCAGTACATGAAATTATCGCCTCCCTCTTTTCATCGACATTTAAAAGTTCCTCAAAATATTCCCGCCATCTACCCAATACCTCCAGCTCCCCATCTACTAACTCCCCTACTCTGTTTTTAACTGACAAATCCATTCGTTCCCTAGGCTTTCTTACCTTGTTTATCTCACTCCAAAATTTTTCTTGTTTTCAGCAAAATTTCTTGACAGAGCCTCTCTCCGTTCTTTCATCCGCTCTTCTTTTGCACTCTCTCACCACTCTCTTCACCTTTCTTTTACTCTCCATATACTCTGCTCTTCTACTAACACTTCTGTTTTGTAAAAACCTCTCATAAGCTACCTTTTTCTCTTTTATCACACCCTTTACTTCTTCATTCCACCACTCACTCCTCTTTCCTCCTGCACCCACCCTCCTATAACCACAAACTTCTGCCCCACATTCTAATACTGCATTTTTAAAACTATCCCAACTTTCTTCAACCCCCACTACTCCTACTTGCACTAGCCCACCTTTCTGCCAATAGTTGCTTATATCTCACCCTAACTTCCTCCTCCCTTAGTTTATACACTTTTACCTCTCTCTTACTTGCTGTTGCCATTTTCCTTTGTCCCATCTACCTTTTACTCTAACTGTAGCTACAACCAAATAATGATCTGATATATCCGTTGCCCCTCTATAAACATGTACATCCTGAAGCCTACTCATCAACCTTTTATCCACCAATACATAATCCAACAAACTACTTTCCTTACGTGCTATATCATACCTTGTATATTTATTTATCCTCTTTTTCATAAAATATGTATTACTTATTACCAAACCTCTTTCTACACATAGCTCAATTAATGGCTCCCCATTTACATTTACCCCTGGCACCCCAAATTTACCTACTACTCCATCCACAACATTTTTACCCACTTTAGCATTAAGATCCCCAACCACAATTACTCTCTCACTTGGTTCAAAACTCCCCACACACTCACTCAACATTTCCCAAAATCTCTCTCTCTCTTCTACACATGTTAGAAATAATTTACACCGCCCTTGAGAAAAAAGAAATCCCAGTGGGAATCTTCATTGATTTACGTAAAGCTTTTGATACAGTTGACCATGATCTGTTATAAGAGGACACTCCCTAAACTACCTAAAATCATACCTTAGCAACAGAAACCAATATGTGTACACAAATGGAGCTAGCTCCACCGCGCAAACTATTACCGTAGGTGTCCCACAGGGAAGTGTTCTTGGCCCACTACTCTTTCTCATTTACATTAACGACCTACCAAATGCATCTCAACTACTCAAACCCATACTTTTTGCAGATGACACTACATACGTTATCTCTCACCCAAGCCCAGACACACTAGCCAACACTGCAAATACTGAATTGCAGAAAATATCTACCTGGATGATGACCAACAAACTTACTCTCAATATTGATAAAACCTATTTTATCCAGTTTGGGAACAGAGCTACAAACGCACCACTTAACATAATGATAAACGGGTCCCCTATCACAAAACTCACAGAGGGAAAATTCTTAGGAATCCATCTTGACAGTGGCCTCAAATTTCAGACACATATACAACAAATCTCCAAGAAAGTCTCAAAGACCGTGGGAATACTATCCAAGATACAGTACTATGTTCCACAACCAGCTCTCCTTACCCTATATCACTCACTCATTTACCCCTACCTCACCTATGGAATCTGCGCATGGAGCTCTACATCAATAACTCATCTTAGACCACTAATAACACAACAAAAGGCAGCAGTTAGAATGATAACAAATTCTCACTCCAGGCAACATACTCCACCAATATTCAAAACCTAAACTTACTCACCATACAAGACATCCATACTTTTTACTGTGCCTATTACATACATAGAACACTCTATGCAAATATTAACCCACCACTCAAACTTCTTACCAATTTTAACAGGACACATGACCATAACACTAGACACAGATCACTCCTTGATATTCCCCGTGTCCATCTAACACTATGTAAAAACTCAATGCATATAAAAGGCACGAAAATTTGGAATTCATTACCTGTCATTGCCAAAGAAACCCTACCTGTACCCCAATTCAAAACGATGCTAAAAAACCACCTTCTCACCCAAAGCTAATTGCTCAATATCAAACATTCCCAGCAAAGTAGAATAATCACTTAACGTAAAAACCTGACTAATCAATTGACTGTAAAACCTGTTATGAATATTACATACTTAGCTAATTATTTCCACAACACTTACATTATAATGACCACGTAAACTAACTGCAATGCAATTAATTGTTTTAAATTGTTATCTCACTCAATTAGTTGCATTGCTACAATAAATTGCTACAATTAATTGATATGTTCAACTTATATTCAAACTTTATAACTTAGATATGCAACTTTACTAATTTTATAAATTATCAACCATAACTTTTTATTATTTTATTATTATTATTGCTTTAATTTGTTTAATCTGATTTAATTAATTTTATAATGAAGACAAAAGTACAAAACAATGTTTAAAAAATGTCATGTCTAAACTATGTTCAAATTTCATAGCTTAAATACTCACCTATACTCATTGTAAACTATCTACAAAAATTCTTACAATTTAGTTTTAAGTTAATTTTAAGTCTGCCCAAAATGCCCTGCATATTAGGGGCTTTAGGCATGTACACCTCATGTAATCTCAATAACCAAATGTAATTCTTTGTATCATGTCCAAATAAACTATTATTATTATTATTATTATTACTATTATCATTATAATACTGTACAGATATCAATATTAAAACTTCAATATTCATTTACATTTATCAAATTATCAAAACAGTCTAAACTACACTCTATTACATATTCAGTGGACCCCCGGATTTCATACTGCTCCCAACTCGAACAATTATGTAAGTGTATTTTTGTAAGTGCTTTTGCAAGTACGTATATTTTGGGGGTCTAAATGGACTAATCTAATTTACGTTATTCCTTATGGGAACAAATTCGTTCAGTAACGGCACTCGAACAACATTCTGGAACGAATTATGGCCGATAACCTGGGGTCCACTGTATATTTTATTCTAGACTAAAAATTTTGTTATACTGTACCTGTAAATTTGTACTACATATTCTCGCTGACTCTTTCTATGATATATATTTTACAGCTACGTAATTACTGTACTGTACTTCCAAATGATGATTATTATTTATATTTAATGTACTAACTAATAATCATTTGTAATAATATAGCTTAATATCTACAGTTATATTAGTTTTAGACTTGCAAGAGTAAGTGTTTACACAACAGTCTGGCAATGTTTCGAACCTTGCACAACAGTTTTATTTTTTAAAATAGTCCAGACTGCAATTTATTTATGGTAATCTCTCCAATTTTTACTGTCCTTATTTCTCCGACCTTGTCTCTCTCTCTCTCTTCCCCCCCGTCTCCATAGCTATTTCTCCGACCTTGTCTCTCTCTCTCTCTAACCTCTCTTCCTACTCCTATCTCTGAACTATAAAGCCCAATCTGTATCTATTATATACTATTAAAAAAATTAACAAGTACAGGTATATTTCAGTGCATTACTTGTCATGTAACACTTAGTGTAGTTCATCATTCCAGGACACCAGGTGTGCGCACACACTCGCGGCAAACTTTCAGAAAGTTATAATGGACGTTTAAAAAAGATGATCCCTGGAGAGTTCATGTTATTAATAAATGCAGTAAACTTTCATATAAAGCTTCTCTATATAGAGCAATTTTTTATAAATGCGATTGAAAAAGTACATCCATAATTAAAGAGCAAGTTAAAAGACCTTCAGAATATGCACTATTAAATTATGAATGTAGCTTATCAATTAATTGCATTAAAAAAAAAAATCCACAACATGGAGGAGCTTAATAAGAGAGGTTACTCTAACAAAAATTGTTGAATGTGTTCACAACTAAGATTTTCACATAAGTGTACATGATGTATCATGTTAGTGAACACTTGTTGAACTTCTTGTACTTGATGATCACTGAAAGAAAGAGAAAACAATGCTTCAATAATATAAGGCTTCTCCAGGGGTGGCATGTCCTGCTGAGCAACCTGCATAATTAACTGAGCACTGAAGATGGGACATGATTGGCACACCTCAGCTGCACAAACTAAAAGCAAGTAATCACACTTGTACTCTAAATGTGGCAGAGATTGTTGTATATTGTGTGATATCTTATCTCTCCAGTACTGGGTTCCTCTACCACACCCTCAGTGACTGCTGTACCACACCCTCAGTGACTGCTGTACCACACCCTCAGTGACTCTTGCTTTTCCACACCCTCAGTGACTCTTGCTTTACCACACCCTCAGTGACTCTTGCTTTACCACACCCTCAGTGACTCTTGCTTTACCACACCCTCAGTGACTCTTGCTTTACCACACCCTCAGTGACTCTTGCTTTACCACACCCTCAGTGACTCTTGCTTTACCTACACCCCTCAGTGACTCTTGCTTTACCACACCCTCAGTGACTTTGCTTACCACACCTAGTGACTCTCTTACCACACCCTCAGTGACTCTTGCTTTACCACACCCTCAGTGACTCTTGCTTTACCACACCCTCAGTGACTCTTGCTTTACCACACCCTCAGTGACTCTTGCTTTACCACACCCTCAGTGACTCTTGCTTTACCACACCCTCAGTGACTCTTGCTTTACCACACCCTCAGTGACTCTTGCTTTACCACACACCTCAGTGACTCTTGCTTTACCACACCCTCAGTGACTCTTTGCTTTACCACACCCTCAGTGACTCTTGCTTTACCACACCCTCAGTGACTCTTGCTTTACCACACCCTCAGTGACTCTTGCTTTACCACACCTCAGTGACTCTTGCTTTACCACACCCTCAGTGACTCTTGCTTTACCACACCCTCAGTGACTCTTGCTCCCCCTTACCACACACCTCAGTGACTCTTGCTTTACCACACCCTCAGTGACTCTTGCTTTACCACACCCTCAGTGACTCTTGCTTTACCACACTCAGTGACTCTTGCTTTACCACACCCTCAGTGACTCTTGCTTTACCACACCCTCAGTGACTCTTGCTTTACCACACCCTCAGTGACTCTTGCTTTACCACACCCTCTACCTGGAGTCTACCTGGAGAGAATTCCAGGGGTCAACGCCCCCGCGGCCCGGTCCGTGACCAGGCCTCTTGTTGGACCAGAGCCTGATCAACCAGGCTGTTACTGCTGGCCGCACGCAGTCCAACGTACGAACCACAGCCCGGCTGATCAGGTACCGACTTGAGGTGCCTGTCCAGTGCCTGCTTGAAGACAGCCAGGGGCTTGTTGGTAATCCCCCTGATGTATGCTGGGAGGCAGTTGAACAATCTTGGGCCCCTCACACTTATTGTGTTGTCCCTCAACGTGCTAGTGGCACCCCTGCTCTTCATTGGGGGAATGTTACATCGCCTGCCGAGTCTTTTGCTTTCGTAGGGAGTGATTTTTGTGTGCAAGTTTGGTACTAAGCCCTCGAGAATTTTCCATGTGTATATAATAATGTATCTCTCCCGCCTGCGTTCTAGAGCTTTACCACACCCTCAGTGACTCTTGCTTTACCACACCCTCAGTGACTCTTGCTTTACCACACCCTCAGTGACTAATTCACTGTCAATGTTACCAGTTGTCAGCTATGTAAAAAAAATTCCTATCAATACTAGTTAGCTGTTGGACTGATAAATTTACTGTTATAATGCAGATATAATCATAACAATTCTAATTCACAGTCCAACAATATCCATAAATTTTCCAAATCACAGCAAATTTTGACCAAAGATGGATTCTTCCAGCAGTTCAGGCCAAGAAATGGGTTGGTGAGTTCTTAGTCGGGAACTGTGGTTGCTCAAGCCCTGCCACCACAGTAAGGTGACTCAGTGTCAGGTGGCACAAACCACATCACCATGATAGGACAATGTCATGGGTCACACACCCCACAACCACAGTAAGGCAACATAAAATCAGGGAGAAACAAACTCTGCCACAATGGTAATAGTGACAAGTGACCCAATGATGGGGGCACAAAAGAGTTAGGTGAATCTGACACTGGTTCACCAAGGTAGGGTGAACCAGTGTCAAAGAGCTCTCATTTGGTAACATACTGGATGTCTCAACTGCACTGTACAGAACTTTGCTCTCAATACATAGGTCCAGCATCTCTGTCTCTACACAGATTAAGCACTTCATTAATTCACATCAATTTTTTTTTTCAAATATCATTACCTAGTACTGTAGACCTCAAAGAAAGGCAATGGTTTTCACAACATGATCTGAGTGAGAGCCATGTGTATCAAATTTGTAATCGTGCGAGCGTAGTTTCTGTGGATTGGCAAATGACTTTGAGCCACTCTGTCCACTGGAACACAAATGATCTATTAATCATAACTACATCACAGAAGCCAGTTCCATGGTCATGGTAAGATGGGAGTCAGAGGTACAAGTGGTTAACAAGAATGCCAGTACTGAATTAGGGCAACAAAGGATTGCCCAAAAACAGTTTTGGGTTCTTTGGAGAGTTTGTGGCTGCACAAGGCTCAGTAGAGGATGTTGCTGTCAGTAGGGGCCCAGAAGAATTAAAATGTTTAATTTACAATAAAGGAAAAAAAGGGGATCAGTTCCAAGAATAATGAAAAGAAACCACATGCCCACTATGAACCATGGTTACCTCTGCTGCAATAGGTAGTGCTGTTATTTCCTGGAAACCAGCTCTTACCCTGCCTGCTGCACAACACTTGGGTGGCACCTCCAGGAGTGACTGAACAAAGCTTAGCAAAACCACCTGATTAAACAAGGTACTAACTATGCAACCATTTTTTCAGCTAATAATGTACTTGGGTGAACTGGGATGAATGCCAGAAGTCATACACCTTCAGTTGCCACTCCTGGATCAGCTGGCAATGTCTGGCAATACTTCTGTCATCGAAGGCCCTGCCAGATGACCAATCAACGTCTCACTATGAAGTAACCTGACATGCCCCAAGATGGTCAGATCTCCACTGCATGGAGTGATATGACCACTGCAGTTTTACCAATAAAGGCCACATTTTCCCACTAAAGAGGCCAAATGGAGAGAGTGGGAGTGGGATACAACTTGAGGAAAGAGATGAGAGGCTCAATTTTTTTGGATCAAGAGCCACTTCACTGTGGCAAGGGACTCTACTTGAAGGGTAGCTCAACCATAAACATTTGTGTTATTTTCATCCTGTTAAATGTGGGTTATTCTTATAGATTACGCAGCGTCACTCAAGAATTTGCATAATTCCATTTCACTGTTTTTATTTTTAGGAGGGGATAGGGGGAAGGGTAAGGAGAGCAAATTTTTGGGTGCACTCCCATTATGATATGAACACAGGTAAGTACATTCATGGAGCAACTTGCAATGTGAACAGAATGACTTGATATTATAGTAGCCAGGCTTAGACTTGATTACAAGTACTTCTGGCAGTTTGGCAGACACACAAATGATGATCAAACCAAATGCAAAATATGTGGCCAGCCCAATGGTTACTATATTGAATACTGGGCTTAAGTGTCCACTTATTGAGGAACACAGAGATAGACAGTACAATAACCTAGGTGATATGTCAAGATATTTTATTAATGGTCTCTCTTTATGCCAGATGATGGGGTTCAGAAATTTTTCAAATTAATTTTTTTTTATCCATTCTTAATCTTGAGTGCTTGTGTATTTATACCACATTCTTTCTGAGAAATCTTTTCACAATGAGACTGCAGCGCAAGGATTCAAAGATGATTTTTGCAACTCCCTGGGTTGTGACTGCAATAACTTTTGCTGTATTTGCCATCATATTCTACCTACTGGCTTATTAATCATATGATCTAAACATTTACTAATAATAATGTGTAAAGAAAACAATGAATGTGTTACCACATATGAGTTGACACAGTGAGAACAGACTAGACACACCAGATGAGTCCAGATAGGTAGCACCAGATCTGTTACTCAGAAAGGAAGAATACAGCAAAATAATAGCAAAGTAGAAGACAAAACACAAAAATGTATCAATGGAAGGTAATGGATCAAGGTGCCACAGGGTGAACATAAAAACAAATAATAGATAAAATGGGAGGAGCAACTTCTGTCTACATCAGAGGAACTGCTGAAGTAATGGATGTTTTGGATAAAATTTCAATTGCACTGCCACTCAAGGCAAATACTTGAGAATTATTATTTTCATAGAGAAGAACTAAACCCAAAAATCTTGAGGTAAGGCATCACATGGAGATGATAGATGGATATATAGATATTCACAGAGATGGCTAGACTTAAGACAAAACATATGCGAGTCAAAAACAGATGAACTACCACCAAAATATATCAAAAAAAGCATACTTTTTTGTGGATTACCATGGCCTATAAATTTCCAATTTTGCACTAAAATTAACTTAGCAACCTAGCCTAACACTGCTAAAGTTAACTCTTAATAATTTAGCTCGATACTACTCGGCCTATCTTAGGTCGGCTTAAATTTAGTTATTACAATCTAACTGTAATTAGCATCATCATAAATATTTTGTGATGTTTACATTAAATTTCATGGAGCTATTTAAAAGTTTCTATATTTTATTAAAAATTTTTTAACACGTCGGCCTTTTTCCACCGAGGCAGGGTGACCCAAAAAGAAAAAAAAAAAAAAAGAAAGAAAGAAAAACTTTCATCATTCAATACTTTCACTATCATTCACACATAATCACTGTCTTTGTAGAGACGCTCAGATACGAAAGTTTAGATGTCACTCCAAACAGCCAATATCGCAAACCCCTTCTTTAAAGTGCAGGCATTGTACTTCCTACCTCCAGGACTTAAGTCCGGCTAACCAGTTTCCCTGAATCCCTTCACAAAATATTACTCTGCTCACACTCCAACAGCTTGTCAGGTCCCCAAAACCATTCATCGCCATTCACTCCTATCTAACATGCTCACGCACGCACTGTAAATGGTATCTCTTACCATAAGTTATGATGTTCAGTTGGCCCTCACTATGGGCATCGCCTCACATATTCTCAAAATGCTGCAACTACATCAATCCTTCCTTCCTTTAGTTAATGAGAACTGTGAAATCTTTGCACACACATAGTTGACCAAGTAATCAGCAGTAGCAGTGGAATATTTGACCACAAATGTATATATATACAGTGCTCCCTACAAATTTACTGTATATTAAACTGACTGAATTTGATTAGTCACCATTTTTACTGAAGGGTCTCCAATGAATAATTTCTAAAATTCACATTTTTTGCCATACCCATTTTATTTTATCATCTCATATGAACCGTAAGCGTTTAATTGCATTTAGGGGAACCTCTAGGGACGCACCCCTTGTGAATCTGCAGTCAGTAACGTACAATTCTTTCTACAAATTCACAGGAGGAATGGGGGAAGGTTATGTATTGTGAGGGGCCCATCAAACTAGACACTGCAAATAATACAAATTTAAGTCTGCATGACAAAAGAAAGAATGAGGACTTTCAAATGAAGAGTCCATTCCATTGTTATGTTTGCTCAGTGAGTCATTCATCACAACTTATCTTGAGTTTCTGTATAATAAAACACATTTAGGTTCATTTTATGATTCAGAGAATGTGATATATCAGTCTGTTATGGTTAACATTAAAATTCATAATAAATAATAATTAAAATAAGAGAGATTTTGGATGTTTGAAAGGCATGGAATCAAAAAATGGAATCTTTTCATAAGTTGCCCAACAGAAAAACTGGATAATTCAAATCTGCAAAATACAGAAGTTCAAAAATTTGTTAAGGTAAGTGTACAGTACATACAGTTTCAAATGGTGAACTTCTCAGAAAAATTTGTTATGTTAAAAGAAGATTCTCTATGACGTTTCATTAACTGCATATTTTTTTTTTTTTGTAAATGACAATAAATTAGAGATGACTGAGTATGAGAGAGAGCAACACTATCTGACCGTTCTACTGGTCTGCAATGCTTTAATGTTAGTTCAGGCTGTTACAGAGACTATAGAGGTGTGTCAATTCTTATCAAAGAAAAAAGAAAAAATTCCTTAACATAGAGAAAACATGCAGAAACTGAAGTAGCCACAAGATACACACAGGCTTTATATTCTTGGCCCAAGCACCAGATATTAACAGCAATCTAAATAGTGAAGCAAACTAAACAAAAAAAAAAAAACATTAGCATAAAAATCTCTGGAACAGCCCTGGTTTGGAGGAGGAATGAAAGTCTTAACTGTATGCTTCATTTTCACTTTATTTCCTAAATTCCATTAATTTAGTTTTTGTTTAAACAATGCGAAACTGAGAGTGAAGTGGTGAAGGTTAACCTCGCACCCAACTTCAAATACTTTAATCCTATCACAAGTCAATACTAAAGTAATAGAAAACAGACTTTTCCTTTGTACACCAAAAAATATAAATAAATTATATATAGTGTACATATATATATATGGTATATATACATTATATATATAAAATGTATATTTATATATAAAATTTATATAGAGCAGGTTAACAAACACTTTAGAGCGTGCAAGGGGGAAGGGAGGGGAAGGGGAGGGGGTTGAAGAAATGGACATATTGAGAGAGGAACACAAGAGTACGGGGGAAGGACACATGACTACCCCACCTCGTGTGATCAACAAGGGCTGTTCCAGTGACATAAAGGATCAAACAAGTCTAACACTTCTTATAACAAGTGCACTACACAATGTGTTGTGTAAACTACAATACAAGTGATTAAGCTGAAATGGTCTCTTACAAAATGACCAATATTTTTAACACTATCACAAAACCGTTTTCAATAATACTGTATCCTTCATATGCAGATTTATCTAAACCTCAATTAAAAAAAAAATTATGAACACAACATGTTTAATTTTAACTAAATTTTTTAATACAGTGAATTGAAAGAAGTCAGTTATCTATCGTGTAGTGTGAGTACATACAGGATAAATAATGATGTGAGAATCATCACTTTGTGCAAGGTTAATTCTACAACTAGTTTAGCTCTCCCGCTTCCAAGGTAACTATGTAAGAAGACAAGACAACAAGAAAAATATCTGAATTCAAGAAATCAAGTACAGTAATGTTAACAGATGCCCTTACAGTAAACTACTGCAAACTAATCCATTTAGCTGTACAAGAACACATTTTGGTTGTAAATGGTATGGTGGTACTGACAAGCTGTGGATAAGGACATTTGTGTACAGTTTAAAACATTTATGAAAGAAAATATTTTGCCCCAAATGACTTCATCAGAACTGATAAAGCAAATGAAGATTTGGGAGTTTCAGCATTTCCAAACTTTTAACCAAAATATTATTACCCATGTTAGAATCCTCAGTCAAGTGAATGAACCATGAACAAAAGTGTGGAGAAACAATGCAGCTGGTCTACTGACCCATGTTAGGCAGGTCCTTCTTGAATCAAACCCTTCTCACTTGTCCAACCTAATTTCTGAAAGCTAATGCATCTCTTGCCTCACCTCATCCTCGCTACTGGGTCTCTGTCCTGTCTACTAGAAAAAAAATACTGCATTACCTTAAATTATATTAGGACTGCTGAAGCCACTTGTGGACAAATGTTTCCTTAAACAAATGTCTTGAACTGCAAATAAATGTTGATATCAACAAAAAGTCTTTATCTACATTGCTGCCAAATACTAAAAACTGCAGATGCAATACATCATACTCAACTATTATGCAGATAAAGCATGACAATGTCCCACACATGGAGTGTAATATGTAGTAGTTTGCAAGTGCATCTACAAATAATGTATCCACAAACACAAGGTGCTCTTGATGTATGTTCACGCATACAAATTCTCTGAATACAATCTTGACAATGTTAATATTAAATAAATGAAATGAATACTAATGTAAGGCGAGTGGTTATGAGACATGGGAGATGCTTGTGAATGTTGTTAATACAAGATGATATTTTGTCAAGGAAACAGACAAATGTACATACCATTTTTTTTTTTTAAACCTCCTATATTTCAACATTAATACAATGGTGGTGCACTCCTTCATGAGCTCTCTACAAGGAATTATGAAGACAGGTGTTTCCTGTTGCATTACAAAGTTGTACAACTACTGATTCATACGACACGGAAAACTATAATGACCAGCAACTTGACAAGAACAGTTAATATAATTTAAAAGTAGTGACATTCAAGAAGAGTGAGATTTTGGTTTACATTTACATATTGGACTTCAAAAACCATTACTTCAAATATTTTTCAAGAAGAATAAGTCACAATACTATGGCTGCAACATTTCATAATTAGTCCATAAATTGGAAGTTACTATCTGTCCTGGATCATTATCAAGTCACGAAATACTGGACGATAATCGATCAGGATGAACCAAAACATCATCTAAATCTTCATCTTTAATTTGTGTGTAAACTGTGAATGTTATTCAAGTTGTCTTTAACCTTTCACAACAGCTCATCCACTCCACGAGACAGTCACTAGACTCAGGCGGAATACAAGACGATATTCACCAGACTTAAGCAGCATACTAATAATAATATTCAACCAAATGAGTCCTGGAAATGGGAAGTACAATGCCTGCACTTTAAAGGAGGGGTCTGAGATAGTGACAGCTGGGAGGGACTATTCTCAGCTGTCGTATCTGAGCTCCTCTGCAAAGACAGTGATTATGTATGAGTGTGGTGAAAGTGTTGAATGATGATGAAAGTATTTTCTTTTTGGGGATTTTCTTTCTTTTTGGGTCACCCTGCCTCGGTGGGAGACGGCCGACTTGTTGGGAAAAAAAAAAAAAAAAAATGAAATATACACTATGTAGATATTAAATATACAGTATTATTGCAGAGGCCCAAGTACTCTATCATGTCCAAACCACAGACTCCTAAGCATTTATACAAGGCTTGAGACTTATTTCTGCTCAGCTCTGAACTAAATGGCATAAGAAATTATTATTTGTTATTTCCTAATCATTTATTCAGATGCTTATGGTTTGAGTATTGAATTGTCTTTCATAATTCTTGGCTATGGTATTGGTTTACAAACAGAGCATAAATAACTTAGATAAAAGAGGACACAGATAGACAGATTGTGATACAAAGAAGAAACACAGATTGAGGGAATATAATTAAAATACAGTATACAAAATACTCTGGTTACAAGACAAGGTAGACAAGGACTTTCACCAGAGAATATGTATCTAGAACATGAGGAGAAGAACAGAAACAGCACACCCAACTTAGCCAAACTTACATGAGGAAACACTTCAATTTTTTTTAACACGTCGGCCGTTTCCCACAAAGGCAGTGTGACCCAAATAGAAAGAAAAAACTTTCATCATCATTCAACACTTTCACCATCACTCATACATAATCCCTGTCTTTGCAGAGGCACTCAGATATGACAGTCTAGAAGTCCCGCCAAACTGCCAATATCCCAAACCCCTCCTTTAAAGTGCAGGCATTGTATTTCCCATTTCCAGGACTCAAGTCCGGCTAACCGGTTTCCCTGAATCCCTTCACAAAATATTACCCTGCTCACACTGCAACAGCTTGTCAGGTCCCAAAAACCATTCGTCTCCATTCACTCCTACCTAATACACTTGTGCATCCTTGCTGGAAGTTCAAGCCCCTCGCCCACAAAGCCTCCTTTACCCCCTCCCTCCAACCTTTTTGAGGATGACCCCTACCACGCCTTCCTTTCCCTACAGATTTATACACTCTCCAAGTCATTCTACTTTGTTCCATTTTCTTTAAATGACCAAACCACCTCAACAACCCCTCTTCAGCCTTCTGACTAATACTTTAAGTAACTCCACACCTCCTCCTAATTTCCACACTCCGAATTCTCTGCATAATATTTACACCACACATTGCCCTTAGACAGAACATCTCCACTGCCTCAAGCCGCCTCCTCGCTGCATCATTCACAACCCATGCTTCACACCCATATAAGAGTATTGGTACCACTATACCTTTGTACATTCCCTTCTTTGCCTCCATGGATATATGTAACAAGCTTGACAATCACACACTATTAGCTAACTCCATACAAGAATTCAAACGAATATAATATACGTAACTAAATCACATCAGTCAATAAAAAGTGAAACAGGTAACTGCTGAGAATGTCCTTGTTGCACATGAAACTAAAAAATGAAATAAAAAACAAAAAAGACACTAGAAAATTTTTCTTCATAAAAACTAGCAAAATGCTGGAGATCTTAGAGGTAATATTTGCTACAATCTAAAACCTTTAACAATTTACAATCTAAAACCTTTAATAATTTAATGACAAAACAAGCTAATCAGATAGAGAATGTTTTTAAGAGCCTACAAGAGGGGTTAGCCAGACTTGAGTCCTGGAGGTGGGAAGTACAATGCCTGCACTGTAAAGGAGGGGTTTGGGATATCTGCTGTTTGGAGTGACATCTGAACTGTCGTATCTGAGCGCCTCTGTAAAGACAGTGATTATGTGTGAATGATGGTGAAAGTGTTTCTTTCTTTCTTTCTTTTTTGGGTCACCCTGCTTCGGGAAGAAATGAAACCAGTATCTGAATTCTTATGGAGTTAAATAAGAGAACTGAAAGTACTGATTTTCTAATAAACTGGGAATTGGCTGAAAGTAACTCAAAATAGAAGGTAGTGGTTAATAATAGCCTACTTGGAGACAGAAACTCAAAAGATTAATCTGCTGAAGAGGATCCCAGAAGGGGGTCAAAATATACCTATTAATTAATCTTCCGAGCTTCTGTCACCATGTGGGGTTATTACTGAGCAGTGACAAGTGTTCATTAAACTTTAGTTATTTATAGAAGGTGCTGTGCACTGTAATTACTGAAAATACAATAATTATGAAAAATCAATTAAAGAAGATGGGGCACTAAGAAGAAAGTAATGTTTTTTTTAACTCGAAGTACAGTGGACCCCCGGATTACGTACTGCTCCAAACTCGAACAATTATGTAAGTGTATTTTTGTAAGTGTATTTTTGGGGGTCTAAAAGAACTAATCTAATTTACATTATTCCTTATGGGAACAAATTCGTTCAGTAACGGCACTTGAACAGCATTCTGGAATGAAATAATGACGTAATCCGGGGGTCCACTGTATATAATTTCAAATATAGTAAGTAATAAAAGAGGCAGACAGAGATACAGCATTACACACTTGCTCGACTAGCAAACCTTCAGGAATCTCAAGAGAGAGTCATTAAGGGCTCTTTATACAACATATGTTAGGTCCATCTTTAAGAATGCAGCAACAATACGGAACCTGCACTTGTACAAGCATGTTAAGAAACTGGAGAAAATGCAGTTATGCAATGAGGCTTATTCCTGTGTTAAGGACTATAAGCTACAAGGAGAGGCTAATGAAACTGAATTGACTGACACTGGAGGACAGGTGAACTAGGCAAAACATGATAAACAGAATACAGTGGTACCTCGGTTAACGATGGTCCCCAAACTCGCCCTTTTATGTAAGTTTATTTTTTTAAATGCTTTTATAAGTGTATTTTTGGGGTCTAAAAGGACTAGTCTATTTTACATTATTCCTTATGGGGATAAATTCGTTTGGTAATGGCATTTGAACAGCATTCTGGAACGAAAAAATATCGTTAACCGAGGTACCACTGTACTTAAAGGAATTGATTGGGTAGAAAGGAATAGGCTGTTTGAGCCACAGGGATTTCAGAGGTATTTCTTCAGTCTCAGAGTGCTGAGGAAGTGGAATGATCTCACTGAAGAAGTGATGGAGGCAAGCCCCATACACTGTTTTAAAGAGAAGGTATTATAGGATCCATGAGACTAGAAGGGAGTGAATCTGGCAAGCAGCAATGTGAGAGGCAGGGCCAAGAGCTAGTACTCAACCCCTGTAACCAAATATAGGTAAGCAGAGACAGATAGTGAGATACAAACACACAAAGAGAGACTCACACAAATAGTGTGTGCTTCACAGATATACTGTATAACATAATTTTATACATAAATTCTGCAATTGTTATCTCTATTCATTAGTTAATGGTAAGCATGTATCTAAAAATTCAATCCAATGCTATTTATCATAACTTTTAATGATGTTGAGCTCCCAAACCTGTACCCGATACACATTCTATTTTTACCACATCTGCTGTTTCCAACCAATGTATCAAGACCCAGAGAAAGAAACATATTCACCATCATTCATTCAATAGCAGTCTTGCTAGAACATCAGATTTAAATAGCCCTCATAACTGCAACTTACCCAACCATCCTTAAGAGTACACAATGAATTTACCTACAGCATACTATTCAAATACTACTTGAAAGAAAATATTACAGTAATTCAACTTCAGCATAAACAAACTAGAAGTACAACCAGCAGACGAGGCCACTTGGACTGGCTATAAAAGATACGTAAAACATGACATACTCTCCATACATACCTTCAGCATAACAAATCCTTAATTATCACACAAATTATAGCAATAACATGTATGCAAATAAAGCTAAATGAAGTATTTATAACTTCCATAATTATGTCTTATCAATTTTCTTGCAGTAGAATAAAAGCTATCAATGTTTAACAATAACAGGTTCGTGATGCTAACTAAAAACAAGCTGCATTCACTCCTAAAAATATCACTTACTATAAAAACAAAAATACTGCATACGTCTAATGACTGGTGCGAATAATGTCCACTAACACATTGGCATTGGTGAGAATTCCAAGATTACTAGAGATGAAAGACAAAAATATTAATGGAATGGAGTTATCACATCTAGTTGTCAGTAAAAGCCCACAGATACATAGGATACTCGAGGCTTTATCAACACAAACAAGTAAGAAAAACACCACTATAAACAGAGGTATTATGAGTATTGCTATCAGTGAGGTAACACTTGTGTTCATCAGATCAACAAACAGTCCCAGGAACCATGTAACACTAATGCCCTTGTTGATACAAAACACTTAAGTTCACTTCAGAAAACTTTGTTACTGACTAAATTTCACCTCTGTTACAGGCTTTTTCAGTCAATCATTATATTTCTTAAATTGCACTTTAATGTCTTTTTATCAATAATCTGTCTATAGTTATTTACCATTATTGTCACTAATGCCCTTCTTGGTCAAGGAGGAGGAAAATAGGAAAAATGATAACTTCTTTTCTTTCTTTCAACACGTCGGCCGTTTCCCACCGAAGTGGGGTGGCCCAAAATGAAAAACGAAAGTTTCCCATTTTACATTTAGTAATATATACAGGAGAAGGGGTTACTAGCCCCTTGCTCCCAGCATGTTAGTCGCCTCTTACGACACGCATAGCTTACGGAGGAAGAATTCTGTTTCACTTCCCCATGGAGATAAGAGGAAATAAGAACAAGAACTAGTAAGAAAATAGAAGAAAACCCAGAGGGGTGTGTATATATATGCTTGTACATGAATGTGTAATGTGACCTAAGTGTAAGTAGAAGTAACAAGACATGCCTGAAATCTTGCATGTTTATGAGACAGAAAAAAGACACCAGCAATCCTACCATCATGTAAAACAATTACAGGCTTCCGTTTTACACTCATTTGGCAAGACGGTAGTATTTTCAGAACCCTCAATATGGAGAACAGAGAGACCATAGTTGTAAACTAAGAAATAAGCTGTGTCAAAAGAATACTTTATGAGTATTTCTTCATAGTGCAGTAGTGCTGCAATAGTATCAAGGAAAAATGGTGTATGTTACAACCACTGAAACTCTGAAAAATCACATGACAAACTAAATACTGAAACGGTATACTGTGAACATGGTTCTGCTCTTGTAAGTATTAATCAGTAAGATAGATTGGTCAAAAACCTGGAAAATGAAGCATGAAGCAAACTGTTAGACATCCACAGCCACCACACTTAGTATGCCACTTAATTTTTTTACCAAATGCCTTCATACTTTGAGTATTTTCATTTTATGCATGTATAAAGGTTAGCCAGGCTTGAGTACTGAAGGTGGGAAGTACAGTGCCTGCACTCTAAATTAGGGGTTTGGGATATTTGCTGTTTGGAGGGACATCTGAACTGTCGTATCTGCTCGCCTCTGGCAAAACAGTGATAGTGTGAATGATGGTGAAAGCATTTCTTTTTCAGGTCATCCTGCCTCACACTTATTTGGTAGAGAGTTAGTAAAGAACCATAGATTTAATAAATAAGAATTTCTTAAGGCTGAATTATAAATATATTTTCTTGGTTAGTTTTTAGGCGAATACTGTTTATTCATATTTTTTGTATGTTTATTTTATGCATGTATAGACTCCTCTAGAGCTGCCTTGATGCCAGTGAAACACTTGCTCCTGAGTAGTGTACCAATCTTTCCCATTCTTTGCATCAAACCTAACTGCTTCCCATTCCCCATAAACTGTATGACCCCATGGATGAATTTAGTACATTCCTATATAATAATAATATTAATTTTAATACTCATTTAGAAAGCTCATATTTGTTTAGTTAATAACTGTGGATTAAATAAATGTTTTGGATGGAAACCAAGGTTCCCACATACTAGACATGTCAGTGGTGGAGGCACTGGGTCTCATGCCATGCCCTCCCCCACACTACATACCCAGCCACCCTATTTTCCCCTTTTCTCCTCTCTTCTCTTTCTTGGATAGTTAGATGCTGTCTACCCCTATACAGTACTGTACTGTAGCTATGTATTTCAGGGAAAGAGATTTTAGCTAGTTTAGTACAGACAGAAATAGTCTAATTAGAATTGAGGAGAGCAGTACTGCAGTGATGGTGTAAATAGTTTTAGCCATATTATCTACTGTAGTGCAGAAATAATTTTTTTTATTATGTATTTGTATACCTCAGTATTTTGGGATTTTTATTGATCTGGTGGTTATGAAGTGTTACAGTGTTTCCTGGTTTGAGATTTCCTGAGCCTCAAGGAACATAACCAATGCACAAATTTTTTTAGCTGAAATAGTGAATGATCTTTTAACTCTTAAACTGGCTGGAATGTATAGTATAAACTGCTGAGTGGGCAACTGGGCAGGTTTAAGAATGCATAAATTAGCACAGGTTCAAATATAATGCCGCATGACACTTTATATTAAATGACCATCTTGATATTTGTGTGTTAAATTTATATCCAGCTAAAAAAAAAAAAAAAGACTTCTTGGGAGCATAACAAAGAAAGTGAGTGAGCACATGCATGTGTGTGTGCGTGAGTGTCTTTAATGTTTTGGCAGGCACAGGGTGAGTACATAACTTTGGGGTAAAAGAACATTAGTCTTACCATATAAGTGTGTTCCAGATAGCAGTAACAATGATACCTGTGGTGCTATATACATATACCATGACATTGTGAAAAAATGTAAACAAAAATAAATGAAATGTGTATAAATTGCCGAGTGTTATGTTGAGCATGCTGTGAGGTGGTTCACACTCAAACATCACATTTATTTTTTAATTTCAACTTTTTTTGTGGAATACCATACAATGTAAGACAGGTATAATATGATAATCAACCTGTGTATAACATATATATATAGGTGTACCTTGTTAAGCACTACCATTTCACCTAATGCTGTGTTAAACTTGAGAAATATAACCTAACAAACCCAACCTTAAAATTCACATTTGATCACTTTCAATTGAGTCATCATTTGTATGTTCCATCTAGGGCCAGGCAGAATCAATGGAACATGCCAAGAAGTGATAGTACATTGATCTCTTAATAGGAATACAGTGGACCCGAGTTTCGACCACCTCAAAACTCGAACAATTATGTAAGTGTAATATTGTAAGTGCTTTTGTAAGTGTATTTTTGGGGGTCTGAAACGGACTAACCTACTTTACATTATTCCTTATGGGAACAAATTTGTTCGGTAATGGCACTTGAACAGCCTTCTGGAATGAATTATGGCCGAAACTCGGGGGTCCACTGTACAGTGGACCCTTGGTTTTCGTTCACCTCCAAACTCGAACAATTATGTACTGTAAGTGTATTTTCATAAGTGCTTTTGTAAGTGTATTTTTGGGGGTCTGAAATGACTAATCTAATTTACATTTGTCCTTATGGGAACAAAATCGTTCGGTAACAGCATTCTGGAAAGAATTTTCAACGAAAACCGAGGGTCCACTGTATATACATACTAAAAATGCTTCAGAAGACTAGGAAACATTTTAAATTTTCTTTGAAAAAGTACTGAAAATTTAAAAAATTTAAATGAACATCTTATGTGAATGCAAGAACATAAAACTAACAAATTTTCATGAGATAAAGGAAGAAGAATACAGACACAAAGTACTGGAACATCTTGTTGCTTGAGAGAGTTCTCAGTAGCCAAAACTTGGCATTCTACAAGATAATCTTCAGTGGGCAAAACCTGACATTCTACCAGACAGTTCTTTGTGGATAAAACCCAGCATTCTATGATGTATGAAAGATCATACAGCACAGGCAATGAAAGCTTTCCAACATTTACTGAATACCAGTTCTGGCTCCAGTCATGAAGGAGCATCTATGAAAAGCTAGACAGCTATGCTTATTACCTTTGGAAAAGAATGCATAACAAACTGACTGAACTCTAAGCAAATGCTATGAAAGAGAAAATCTAGATACTACTGCCCATTCTGTACGATAATTTTCAATAATTTTAAACTGTGCACCAGATGTGAGTCATGTTTACTGGATGACAAAAATCATTTGCTTTAATTAAAGATGTGGCAACATCAGCAGATGAGGATCATGTAGTAATAGTTCCAAAAATGAACTGATTTTGATGCACTAATGTTTACAAAATCCATTGCAAAGACTAACCAACTGTGCATAGTACCACCTATTAAAACTTTAACCACATTAGTAACTGAACCTAAGAGATCTGTTAAATATGCACAAGACAGTTCTGCAGTTTTTCAGCCTGTCCAAGTGACTGAGTGTGTTACCCATCTGTAAGTAAAGTACAGTAGGGCCTTGACTTGCAATGATCCACACTTATGATTCTGGCACTTTGCAACAAATTTTATTACTTATGATGACAGACTCATCCTTCTGAACAACAGGAATATTTACATCCACACAAGACAGTATCAATATTCAAAAAGCCTGAATTATATTTTTTCTCATTTTTTTTTACAAATGCATATATCTTAATTTTATGAATATGTGGGGAGCACAGTAGATTTAAAAATTACATTTGTTTGTTGGAGTGGCAGGTTTGTTTGTCTAATACATAGTCAATAGTTGAGGTGCAGTGCAGCAGAGGCTCAAATTACCCTCATCCACACCCTGTCCTCCTCACTACACAAACTAGGCACAAAAACAATCACCACTAGCTTTCCAGAGGCACCTGATACCCTGAACATACAGGTGAGTGGAGTAAGGCAGCATAACTGAAGTGTTGCATCAGATACAATGGGAGAATCACTGGTTACTACTGTCGCACTCCACCACCCTCCGCCCCACTACAGGAGAGAGGGAATATGAGAGGAAGGGAGATAAGAGAGTAGGGGAGTGGGAATGGAGGGCAGGGGATGGATGAAGGAAGTAAGAGAGGAGGAAAAGGAAGAGTCTCACCTGAATACTTTACAATGCTTTTAATTTCACTGAAACAAAAAAAAGGAAACTAGGTATGGAATATTATGGTTGGGAAATGCATCTTTTGATTACAATATAGGTGTCTATGGGAGAGTAGGTTCCAAGTTGCAAACACCTGAGTAATGAACAATTTTCAGGGACTCATTAATGTCAGGCCGTACTGTACTATAAATCTTTTAAAATATATTCCAATCAATAATTTATTGGTAAAAATTAAAAAAAATGTAAATCAAGAGCCCTCAACAAAATACCACCATAATTCATAATTACTGCACCACTTGGAAGCTTTGTGAACAAAAAATATTGTATGGAGATTTATGTATATATACAGTTTATAAATGACAAAGTTAATACCAGGGGAAACAAGAAATTATCAGAGAGCAAAAATGAGTAATGTAGTATACTTTGGCAGCACATGTGGTCCATACCTATGAAGAATGCCATTATGATGCTTCATCATAGCATAAACTGCAGGCTTGGGATAATATTTAAAACAACTATAAAACAATCCCAATTACAGGGTTTGTATATGATGATGAAGAGAAAAGATAACTTAATAAGAAATATGTAGGTAAAGCTGAATTTAAGTAAATGAATAAGTATAAAGATAAAGCAGTACAGTACTATACTACTGAAAACAAAGAGCACAACTGACTGAAGTATCAAAGTGGCTGTCCTGGATGACAATTAATGATTAAGCTATTTTAAACTGAGATTTTCAATATACAGGAGGGCCCCGCTCTGCGGCGCTTCGCTTTACGATGATTCGTTAATAGGGACATTTCAAATTATGACCAAAATTCGTCCATACAGCTCCCTGCTTGAATCGCTATTACGGCATCTGCGCACTAATCTGTTTGTTTACATCCTCCGTGAGCACAGCGTCTCTCAATTATGTCTGGAAACTTGCCAAAATTTCAAGTGTTTTAAAGTTATTGCATATTTTATATATAATCTCATAAACTTACACAGTGTGCTGGTGTGCAGGTACACATTAAAATCACTAAGAGCATCTCACTAATAATAATAATAATAATTGCTCTGGGGAATTAAATGTCGTATATTATGTTAATATAGAAATTTTCATTAATCCATGAAATTTTTTCAAAATTATATAAGAAACATGTCACATAACAAATAAACATAATACATACACCCAGTGGCGGCTCGTGTATAGGCACTGCGGAACTGCAGCACCCCCTATTTTCACTCGATATTATCGATATTATCTTTATACAGTGGTACCTTGACTTACGAGTGCCCCAACTTACGAGTTTTCCGAGTTATGAGCCGTCGCTTGGTCAAATTTTTGCTTTGAGTTGTGAGCCAAAATCTGAGTTAAGAGCGAAAAAAATTTTTTTTTACTGAAAATGACATTTGGCAAGAACCCCAGCCTAAATGACACAACGAAAGGTGGTCTTGGGACTTGTTACTTATAAAACAATGCTGGTGCGATGTTCTCACTGGAGGTAATTGTGTAATTATCTTTAGTTACATATTCTACAAAAAATAAAGTTGCTAAGTTTTTGACATTTACAAAATATCTTGCCCTTTACTCCCACACAAATCCCAAAATATTTGGAATATCTCCAATATTCCACAAGCCAATTGTTGAACAATCATTTTTTTATGATTCCTGTCAATATTATTGCATTTACTTCAATAATAAATGGTGGGCTTCATGAAATAAGTTAATAACTTACTTCCGAGATATTCATATATCATTGCACTAGTCATCTAGTGCAGTTAGCCTCTCAAAAACTGTTTTTCTTACCCAGGACCAAAGAACACATTATAGGAAGAAGCAGTAATGATTTTATATGCTGGGACTGGTCCTGGACACTCGCCATATTATGGCCCATTTTATTCAATGTAGAGTATATATCATGTTTCTATGTTACTTATAATATTTATTATATCATATTAGATCAATTCTGATAGATAAATAAGCTGTAGAGTTGAAATTAGCGTTATATTGAAGTATTTTCTCCTGCCCCTGGGGTGGTTTTTTGGGGGGCTGGAATGGTTTAATGGCATTTCAATTAATTTCAATTAATTTCAATGAGGAAAACTGATTTGATATACGAGCAAATCGAGTTATGAACTCGGTCACGGAACGAATTATATAATGTACATTATATAATCCTTAAGCTTAATGTCAGTAGCCATCCCCTAGTACATGAAAAAATTACAAATATCCTTGTATAAAACTGTGCGCTTCACAGTTCCAGCGACTTGGTACGTATTTGGCTGTTGTGCGCATGCGCACATGTTTGAGATAAGACGCTGCACGCTAGGTAGAGAGAGCACTGTTGCTGATGTAGTGCCGACCCTGTTGTGCAAGTGTAAGGCAGTGTTTCTTTTTGACTCAGTGACGTGTGTTGTGCTTAAAAACCATGTACACACGTACCATATTCTTGAATGTGATAAAGTGTAGAATTAGATGATTATTATGCTTCCAGCTATTTTATTTAATTCATATTTTTTACTTACCTAAATTATTTAGGTAAGTAAAAAATATTTTTTTGTTTATGATTTTATCAAGCTTATGTATAAATTTTCTTTTTATATGCTTGTTTCATTTTACACTATTAAAATAATGGCTAAAAATTTTCTGAAGCAGCACCTCCACTAATTTTAGCTACAAGCTGCCACTGCATATGCCCACAGTAGAACAAATTGACATAAATATGAGATGTGGTAGCCAGGCAGCTTGTAGTAGTGATAGAAAGAATTCTGTTTTCTTTGGTCCAACATCAGAGAAAATGTGTACACAATAGCATTACTGAAGGTAACAGTAGAAAATTATTCCTTTCATATGCCTTCACTCATAGTGCCATTCCCTCTAAAAAATGGTGTATTGCGGAAGTGTTGCTGTTATTTATTCTACTGCACCAATGTGAAGACAACTTGTACACAATGTAAGGTGTTTGTATTGTGGTAAAAGATTCGCAAACGTATACGAAATTAATGTGCGTGAACCGTAAGCGGACAGGAATTAATACGTGTTTGTCTGTTTGTTTACATTCTCTGCGTCTCTCTCATTCTCTCGTTTACTCATTCTCTCTTGCTTACGATGGCATCTAAGGGTAGGTGTTTGAAATGATTAAACTCAGTAAACAAGGTATGATGATGGTAATAATAATAATAATCGCTCTGGGGGCTTTAAATGTCTTATATTTCGTGTAGGTGTGGTAGCCAGGTGAGCTACCACACCTGACTTTCTGCAGTAAATACTCACCTCACATTAAGACTACAAATATTTTAAGGTAAGTAATGAGTGTACTGTATGTGTATTTTACTTTTTTGTTTTTAATGCTTAGTTCTATTACTAACTTAATATATGATAGTGTAAACATGTTATGAAGCATTTACATATAAGTGAAAAAAGTGTGATTCGTTTTACGGCAATTTCTGCTTTACGGTGGTAGCCTGGAACCTAACCTGCTGTATAAGTGGGGCCCTCCTGTATATAGAAAAAAAAATTGTCCAGTTCATTGGCTATAACTGAGCATGCTTTACCTGAGCATTGCTGTATCAAGAAACTTACATCACCACGATAAGATACTCTTTGAAAAATTGACAGTGAGATTGACATAAACAATGGTGTGAATGAGATGTTTAAAGATCAAGAATTTGTGAGCCAATACTGTTCTGCAATTCCATTTTTTACATTAGTGAAGGGACACTAGCACCATCAGTGACATCAATATACTTGTTTGAGTCTCACACAGGAAATGGTGTCTCATGAATATAGTGTCACCCAGATTATGGCTAATATTTTAATAAGATAAAATTACAAAACTTTAATTTCTACAATCCTGGGCTGATAACTGTATTCCCTCAAACATGTCTAGTAATACCAGAGTACCATAATTTTAGGACACTTGTTAAAAATAAATTTTACAGTATTTTACCAGTCAAGTGGGTGTCCAGCAGACCTCACATCTTAGAAAATTGCATATTATACAGTATGTACTTAATTAAGGGTGAGCATGTTAAGTTAAACGACTAAAATGGTATAGAAAAAAAGTAAGAGACGACAAAGTAATATATTAACAAATCTTAAATACTGTGAAGTCTAAACACAAAAATGATTGTCTAAAAGAACCAATAAACAATAATGCCTCAAATAATTTTTATCAGTAAAAACAGCAACAGTTAACTGAATGATAGTAAATGAACAACAGTCTTTAACTATTGCAAAACAAGAGACTGGTGAATGCACAGTTTAATGGACAAGGCCTGCTAAATAATAACTGATGATGTTTGTGATAATGATTGATGCCTGAATAATAATAATGATGATTTACAGGTACACAAGACTACTTGGTTATTTTACACAGGATGAGACATTAACCCTTTCAGGGTCCGTGCCGTAGTTCTACGGCTTTGAGTTCTGGGTCCAAACCGTAGTTCTATGTCATGAGCTCAGCTCACTCAGATAAGCTTTGAGTGGTAAATTTGGGCCTAGATATGAGAGAATATATCTATGTGGTAAGTGTGCACCACATAAAACAAATCCTGCAGCACACAGTGCATAATGAGAGAAAAAAAAATGAAACCATAATTTTTTATTAAAACAGCGACTTTGCAGTGTTTTTTTGTATACTATTTATAGTTGTATTTGCGATTTCTTAGTCTCATTTGATAGAATGGAAGCTATATTACATATACTATAAAGATGATTTTGATTGGTTTTATTAGTGGAAATGGCTTGAAACTGAGCTCAAAGTAGCAGAAATGTTCAATTTTTGCCTATGTTCAATAGTAAACAAATGACCTCACACATCTAATACGCGCCAGCTGGTGGGTCTAATATACGTTCACAAATGTGGTGATATTATTTGTACAATTATTACAGTATTGCATAACAGTAAATCTTCCATTTTTTGGTTTGAATAAAAATTCATTATGTGAATAAAAAATCAAAATGGAATTCATTTGTAAAAACTGAAAACGTAACTAATGAACAGAGGAAATGTTAGTTTAGTGCCAGGAATGCCTGCATTGTTTATTCTGCACCCTATTTTGAATTTGGAATAATTTGAACTTTGAGTTAAATTGGCTAAATTACCAATTTCCAATCACTTTATTTTGTAGTTGAAACAGTTGACTGTGCGATTTCTTGTGCTCAATCGATAGAATAGAAGTAATACTAGTGAAATAGCTAAGAATTTGGTCGACTGAAATAATGTAATTGGCCTAAAATGGGAGTCAAAGTCGGCAAAATCGCTGATGCGTAAATATCGCTGACACATCAAAATTCGCGAGAGCAGCATAATTTCATCAAATTTCAATCAAATTTCGTACTTTTTGTTTTATTACCTTCAGAAAAAGATTTTCTACCATTTCATAAGAATTTTTTTTTTTTTTTTTGAAAATTCTTGGACACTGGTGCACCCGTTCCAAAAATGGCCTTGGACCCTGAAAGGGTTAAACATGAATGCCAAATGAAAAAATAGACTAGACTAGGGCATAAGAATATAACTGACAAAGTGATGAGTAGCAGCACAAAAATAATAAGATGAGAGTAAAGAATATAATAATTAAAAGCACAATAAAGAATGTATACTTTAGTCTTTACTACTTGAAGTTAATTTAGTTACTAAAAAAGTAAAAATGTTGCCAATGGAACCTGATGAAGGGAAGACAGTCATGCAATTTAGTTTTATTAGGATAACACATCATTTTACATGCATTAATAAAGCTTTACCAATGTTTATGATTGAAAAAGTCAATAACAAAATATTCCACATAAAAAAATTATTTTCTCACCATTAAACATATGACATACTAAATAGTTATTGGATATGTTAAGGAGGCTATTAGTTGATTATTTAGATTAATTAAGCATTATGCTGCTAAAATGGAAGACATTTGGCCTGCTCAATTTCAAGTCTACCATATGACCAGAATGTGAATCACAGGCTTACAGCCTGGGACATACGCAAGACAACTCTTTGCATTAAGCTTCAGCTAGTTCATTATTTTTAAGTGGAAATTTTACCACACAAAAAAGATGTTGAACATGCTATGATAATGAATCTTGAGTTTAATTTCATAACTATGACCTGACCAACTATAATTTCAGGGTAAAGATAAGGTACAAGTAGTCTGTATAAGCCACAGACCTTTCCTGAAATCTTTAAGTTGTAGCTCTTTAATATAATTATGTAATGAATCAGCAGGCAAGTCAGGACCAACAAGCCAAACCTCAAGAAACAGGTACAGAAAATGACTCCTGCTGCTTACAAGGTGTCTGGACTTTCCCAGTTATAAAGCAAGTGAATTTAAGTCTGCATCTGGAGACAGATATGTTTCAAGGCAAGAGCAGCTTGCAACAGACTTGCTCATATCTTACTGCAAAAAACATCTTAACACCGAGATAACAGACAATGTTTCCACCGGGAATGAACAGTCTCACAAATGACAAGATACACTTCTTTGTACAAGGCTCTGTACAATGATATTGGGGTTCTTATGAATCTACTCAATGTCTTAGAAGTAAACAATGGAATTACTATATATCATTATTTCCATAAATCTTATACATTATGATTACTAATGAGACTGGGCTTAAAAATTTGTCTTGAACTAACAAAAGGAAAGATTACTGTATCGACATTATTGATTACTGCATCTGAATGGCAAATGGACGAATCACAATAGACTTTTCAAGCCCAAAGGAAAGACTGTTGACTGAGCTGTCTTGGCATACTGTACCAGCAATGGCAGGCAAAATATTAAAATAGCTTCTAAAACTTAAAAGTCCAAAAATAACTTCCCACAGCTAATCTTAATACCTTGTCAGACAAAAGATAGCTTGATACTGCATTCATCGATGGATTGTAATCATTCCAAACCATCTAACAATATAATAATACCCAATATACTATTTTCTGCTAGCACATTCTATATATTTTTTTCTTATAAGTAATAGGAGGAGGAGGAGGTGGCATCACACTGGAGAGACCATTACACAAGACAAATCTAGAGCAGTTTGAATGCAATAAAATCCCTCTTGAGAAATCTTGGGTACTCGGTCACATATTACATTTTCTTTCAGACAGAAATTAATCCACCAGAAGCAAACAAGCAGTAACAACAGGGAAAGGCAGACAACATACTGTAGTTAATGTAGATTTCCTGAAGGCTGTGACTAAATGACTTACTTATGTGCAATATATTCTTGTCTTATTTTTTATATCTAACTTCTCATTATAAGGTTAAACACCATTACCTCCACCAGTTGTGGCATCATTTGGAGAAGCATTAGTATCTTCATTATTATTCATCTGTAATTCATTTCCACCTTTGGAAGATATTTTTGTCCGGCGTGTACCTGTGAGCAAAAAAGCAATCCTACTTTATTAAAAACTTCATGATACAGACAACAAAATTACTTGATATTAAGTTGCTAAATTTATAGAAACTGAGAAAAAATGAACTAATATGTATGCAGTATGTATATGTAAATACTTCATCTTACAAATAATCAAGGTATGAATATGTTCATTTGAGTTTACATGCTGAAGTTTCCTTCATAGTTACTTTGATACATGTATGAACATTGATCGAAGAAAGGCAAGAAATAACTTGGAACAAAAACTGAGATACAGGTGAGGAAGAGATCTGTATATTTTGACAGTCAGAGATTTGTTGAACAGGGACTCTGACAGTGGCCAAAATATACAGATAAAGTCATGTGCATGTCAAGTGCATGTAGCAAAACAAGGCTTTTTATTAGACAACTTTTTCCCCTAAATAGGGCTTTTATTAAGTCATTAAATGTAGTCTTGATAAAAACCCTATTTAGTGTGAAATCATGCCCAATAATAAAAAGGACACACTATGCTAAACTGTGCCTCATATTACTTATTTATCAGATACTTGCCATTCAATACATGTGCACCTTTTTTTTTTTTTTGGGGGGTCAAAGGGGTTTCTTAATGATCATCATCAAGGTCATTTATTCTGACCTTACTGTTAAATTAAAAGATGAATTACTGACTGTGCTCTAACCTTCTTACACACAACACCAAATGATTCATATGTCTAGAGACAATCACACATGAGTGTGAGAAACAAAACACATTCAGGGTCACAGAAAAAATTCTGTAAATATAAACCAGGATGTTTACATCACACAAAGTATGGAAATAAGTAACCCACATCCTCACAAGCAAATATGAGTTTTTTACTGACTCAAGAGTGAGAAGGGGGGATGGGAGGGGAAAGGAGACAGTGACATTAAAATGTGAACGATGGTTTTGTAATAGTCTATGTTCACTCTCTCTTTGTAACTCCATGACTCACGAAATCATAATGACACGATTGCAAACAAACCATACCACGGGTGGGGTTTGAACCCGCGGTCAGAGTCTCAAAACTCCAGACCGTCGCATAAGCCACTTGCTTAAGCAACGGTTTGGAGTTTTGAGACTCTCTGACCGTGGGTTTGAACCCCATCCGTGGTATGGTTTGTAACTCCATTTTTTGTTAACATATAAAAACAGTCTCAACTTTGTGTATTAGTATTCAATTATTTGGTATTAATGTATAACTAGTTTAATTTTGTTAAATGCCATTAACCTAACTCAAAATAGCGTATGTTGAGAAAGTGACTTATGATACAAAACCAATGTTGAACTTAGAAGGACAGGTCTCAATAAGAGATATATACAATTAAATAGAAGAAAATAAATGATCAAGATCTTCACAATGCAGATAAAGAGGTTTTCTTTACACACCTGAAAAACACAAATACTGAAACCTCATACTGCATTATACAACTGCAGAACTTCAAATGAGAAATATGATGCTGTTAAAACACTAAATGAAACAACACAATAAAGGAAGACACTTTCTACACAACTACTGGGCTCGTGGCTTGCCAACAACTGTGGCATCTTCTACCAGGTATTAACATCCTCAATGCTAAGCATAATTACAATAAGCTACTACATATTCAACTGTGAATGAAAATGAGGAGATAATGTCAAAAAAAAAAAAAAAAGCAGTGGGAAGAGGGGAGATAAAGAGGAAAGGAAGATGGAATTATAGAAAGATGGAATAGGAGGGAAAATCAAACAGAAGGAGAATGAGCAAGAAGAGGAGGGAGTGCTTGAAGGTTTCAGGAACAGGCCCATCAATTGAGACAAACCACGTACTGTATAATGTAGATATAAGATGCAGACTAATCTAACATTATGATCAATTATTTATAAATGTTCTCCATGGGAAAGTGGAACAGAATTCTTCCTCCGTAAGCCATGCGTGTCGTAAGAGGCGACTAAAATGCTGGGAGCAAGGGGCTAGTAACCCCTTCTCCTGTATATATTACTAAATGTAAAAGGAGAAACTTTCGTTTTTTCCTTTTGGGCCACCCCGCTTCGGTGGGAAATGGCCGACGTGTTGAAAGAAAGAAAGATTTATAAATGTATTAACGTTTGCTTGTGCCTATACCTAAAAATCATTGCAAAAACGTAGAATATTTCACAGTGATATGGTAAATATTTAATATATCATCTGAAGGATTATTTATCAATTATCTTAATTTTGATAAAAGTGCCATAAACACTTATCACTGAAGAGGTAAACTCCACATGTAGAATAAATAAAACACAGAATTAAAAAACTATATACTTCAACCTCAGAGACCTTCTTCAACAGATCTGAAGAGTTAAAAGGCACAATTACAAAGAGGACCTTTACTGAGATGTTTTCAGCTGTGAAACAGGCTTCTTCAGTCAATGAAGATGTTTCAGCTGTTCCACTGGCAAAACATCTCAATAAAGTTCCATTTTGCAATTGCATCTTTTTCACAACTTGTTAGCTTTGCACCATTTTCTTCAGATCTGAAGCAAATTTTTTAATGAAGTCAAAATATACAGATTCTTTCCATTGTGTGTTTTGTTTGGAAATCATGTGGGAATTTACCTTTCCTTAACATAATGTATTTTAGAAGCAAGATCCACAGGGTAGAGAACTTAACACTAACATTCCACAGCGACCAATAGACACGACACATGGGTAACCACTTGCACTATAAACACAGTTAAAATTTCAAAATTTTAATTCTCTCTCTCTCTCTTTCTCTGCATGACAATACACACAGAAAGAGTGTGAATCAATTATATATAACAGCTATGTCAGGAGCCATAGAACAGAGTTAAAAATCTTTGAGGGACTGAATATTAAGCTACTCCTCACAGTTTAGTCACAGAATAATAATTACGAAAAAGAAGGGATGACTTAATGAAATGAGGATCGAGACAAATCCACACTAGTACAAGCCACCTGTTAAATATTATATCCAATGTACAAATCCTGGAAGATGAATATTTCACCAGACACAGATATTATTGACAACATTACTCTCCCCAACAGTCAATATTACATCAGAGATACAGCACCAGTTGCCTTTACACAGTCCAGAATATAAATGGCAAGATATTGGTTAACCAGGTTGGTAGTCAGCAACCACCCAGGGAGGTACTACCGTCCTACCAAATGAGTGTAAAATGAAAGCCTGTATTTATTTTGCATGATGGTAGGATTGCTGGTGTCTTTTTTCTGTCTCATAAATATGCAAGATTTCAGGTACATATGTCTTGCTACTTCTACTTACACTTAGGTCACACAACACATGCATGTACACGTTTTGTATACACACTCATCTGAGTTTTCTTTGATTTTATCTTAATAGTTCTTGTTCTTATTGCTTTTCATTTCATATACATGGGAAAGTGGAATAAGATTCTTTCTTCCGTAAGCCATGCGTGTTGTAAAAGTCAACTAAAATGCAAGGAACAATGGGCTAGTAACCCCTTTTCCCGGATAGATTACTAAAAAGAAAAAAAAGAAAACCGTCAAAGTGGGATGTCTGAATGTGCGTGGATGTTGTGCGAATGATAAGAAAGAGATGATTATATGTTATGAATGAAAAGAAGCTGGATGTCCTGGCTTTAAGTGAAACAAAGCTAAAGGGGGTAGGAGAGTTTCAGTGGGGAGAAATAAATGGGATTAGGTCAGGGGTTTCAAATAGAGTTGGAGCTAAAGAAGGAGTGGCAATAACGTTGAATAATCAGTTATGGCAGGTAAAGAGGGAATATAAATGTATAAATTCAAGGATTATGTGGAGTAAAATAAAGGTTGGATGTGAAAAGTGGGTTATAGTAAGTGTTTATGCACCTGGAGAAGAGAAAAGTGTAGAGGAGAGAGAGAGATTTTGGGAAATGTTGAGTGAGTACATGGGGAGTTTTGAACCAAGTGAGAGAGTACTTGTGGTTGGGGATCTTAATGCTAAAGTGGGTAAAAATGTTGTGGAGGGAGTAGTAGGTACATTTGGGAAGCCAGGGGTAAATGTAAATGAGGAGCCTTTAATTGAGCTATGTGTAGAAAGAGGTTTGGTAATAAGTAATACATATTTTATGAAAAAGAAGATAAATAAGTATACAAGGTATGATATAGCACGTAATGAAAGTAGTTTGTTAGATTATGTATTGGTGGATAAAAGGTTCATGGGTAGGCTTCAGAATGTACATGTTTATAGAGGGGCAACGGATATATCGGATCATTATTTAGTTGTAGCTACAGTTAGAGTAAAAGGTAGATGGGACAAAAAGAAAATGGCAACAGAAAGTAAGAGAGAGGTAAAAGTGTATAAATTAAGGGAGGAGGAAGTAAGGGTGAGATATAAGCAACTGTTGGCAGAAAGGTGTGCTAGTGTAAGTATTAGTGGGGGGTTGAAGAGAGTTGGGTTAGAATGTGGGGCAGAAGTTTGTGGCTATAGGAGGGTGGGAGGAAAGAGGAGTGATTGGTGGAATGAAGAAGTAAAGGGAGTGATAAAAGAGAAAAGGTAGCTTATGAGAGGTTTTTACAAAACAGAAGTGTTAATAGAAGAGCAAAGAAAGGTGAAGAGAGTGGTGAGAGAGTGCAAAAGGAGAGCAAATGAAAGAGTGGAAGAGGCTCTGTCAAGAAATTTTGTTCAAAACAAAAAAAAAATTTGGAGTGAGATAAACAAGTTAAGAAAGAGTAGGGAACGAATGGATTTGTCAGTTAAAAACAGAGTAGGGGAGTTAGTAGATGGGGAGCTGGAGGTAATGGGTAGACGGCGGGAATATTTTGAGGAACTTTTAAATGTCGATGAAAAAAGGGAGGCGGTAATTTCATGCATTAGCCAGGGAGGTATAACATCGTTTAGGAGTGAAGAAGAGCAGGATGTGAGTGTGGGGGAGGTGTGTGAGGCATTACATAGAATGAAAGGGGGTAAAGCAGCTGGAACTGACGGGATCATGACAGAAATGTTAAAAGAAGGAGAGGATAGTGTTGGAGTGGTTGGTATTTTTGTTTAATAAATGTATGAAAGAAGGGAAGGAACCTAGGGATTGGCAGAGAGCATGTATAGTTCCTTTATATAAAGGGAAGAGGGATAAAAGAGATTGTAAAAATTATAGGGGAAGAAGTTTACTGAGTATACCAGGTAAAGTGTATGGCAGGTTTATTATTGAAAGAATTAGAGGTAAGACAGAGGATTGCAGATGAGCAAGGAGGCTTTAGAGTAGGTAGGGGATGTGTAGATCAAGTGTTTACATTGAAGCATATATGTGAACAGTATTTAGATAAAGATAGGGAAGTTTTCATTGCATTTACGGATTTAGAAAAGGCATATGATAGAGTGGATAGGGGAGCAATGCGGCAAATGTTGCAAGTGTATGGAATAGATAGTAAGTTACTGAATGCTGTAAAGAGTTTTTATGAGGCTAGTGAGGCTCAGGTTAGGGTGTGTAGGAGAGAGGGAGATTACTTCCCGGTTAAAGTAGGTCTTAGACAGGGATGTGTAATGTCACCATGGTTGTTTAATATATTTATAGATGGGGTTGTAAAAGAAGTAAATGCTAGGGTGTTGGGAAGAGGGGTGGGATTAAATTATGGGGAATCAAATGGAAAATAGGAGTTGACACAGTTACTTTTTGCAGATGATACTGTGATTATGGGAGATTCTAAAGAAAAGTTGAAAAGGTTAGTGGACGAGTTTGGGAGGGTGTGTAAAGGTAGAAAGTTGAAAGTGAACATAAATAAGAGTAAGGTGATGAGGGTATCAAACGATTTAAATAAAGAAAAGTTGGATATCACATTGGAGAGAGGGATTATGGAAGAAGTGAATGTTTTCAGATATTTGGGAGTTGACTTGTCACCGGATGGGTTTACAAAGGATGAGGTTAGCCATAGAATTGATGAAGGAAAAAAGGTGAGTTGTGCGTTGAGGTATCTGTGGAGACAAAAAACGTTATCCATGGAAGCAAAGAAGGGAATGTACGAAAGTATAGTGGTACCAACACACTTATGTATGGGTATGAAGCATGGGTTGAAAATGCTGCAGCGAGGAGGCGGCTGGAGGCAGTGTCTAAGGGCAATGTGTGGTGTAAATATTATGCAGAAAATTCGGAGTGTGGAAATTAAGAGGTGTGGAGTTACTAAAAGTATTTTTCAGAGGGCTGAAGAGGGGTTGTTCAGGTGGTTTGGTCATTTAGAGAGAATGGATCAAAGTAGTATGACTTGGAGAGCGTATAAATCTGTAGGGGAAGGAAGGCAGGGTAGGGGTCATCCTCAAAAAGGTTGGAGGGGGTGAAGGAGGTTTTGTGGGCGAGGGGCATGGACTTCCAGCAAGCATGTGTGAGCGTGTTAGATAGGAGTGAATGGAGATGAATGATTTTTGGGACCTGACGAGCTGTTGGAGCATGAGCAGGGTAATATTTTGTGAAGGGATTCAGGGAAACCAGTTAATTGATTTAGTTGGACTTGATTCCTGGAAATGGGAAGTACAATGCATGCACTTTAACCCTTTCAGGGTCCAAGGGGGGTCTCCAAAACTCGTTCTCAGGGTCCAAGAATTTAAAAAAAATAAAAAAATTATTTTTTCTTATGAAATGATAGAGAATCTTTTTCCGATCATAACGCCACAAAAATTATGAAATTTGATCGAAAACTAACGGAATTATGCTTTCGCGAAGTTAGCGGCAGCCATGACACTTACGCATCGGCGATTTCGCCCACTTTGAGCCCTATTTTCGGCAAATTCCAATGTTTCAGGCAACTAAAATTAGAGCTATTTCGCTAGAACTCCATTTCTTCTATCGATTGAATACAAGAAACCGCCTATTTACCTATTACAACTACCCAAAATAGTGGTCAGAAGATGGCAATTTGGCCAATTTCACACAAATTTCAAACGATGCCAATTTCAAAATAATGTCCAGAATAATCAAGGCAGACATTCCTGGCACTAAAATAACGTCTTCTCTGTTCATTTGTCACGTTTCCAGGCCCCTCTTACATTACTTTTGCTTTTCATTTTGAATTTTTATTCTCGCAAACAAATAGAAGATTTACTGTTATGTATACAACTGCATCATTGTAAAATGGTATAGATAATATTATAGCACTTGTGCATGAATATTAGACTCGCCAGTTGATGTGTATTGGATGCATGGTGTGATTTGTTTACTCTTGAACATCGTCAAAAATCGAACATTTTCACTACTTTGAGCTCAATTTCAAGGTACTTGTCGTTGTCAAACCAATCAAAATCATCTCTATTTCTGTAATATATCTTCCAATCTATCTAATGAGACCAAGAAAACGAGAATACATCAATAAATACCATACGAAAATAGACTGCAAAGTCGCTGTTTTAAACCAAAAACACGGTCAGAGTTTTATTTTCCTCATTATGCACTGTGTGGTGCAGGAATTTTTTTATACTGAGCACACTGACCGCACAGACCCATTCTATCACATCTAGGCCTAACAGCCTGTTTCTGCTTGATTTGAGGGTGCTAGAATTTAGGCGTACTAGTACGTCAATAACCCCAGGGCGTAAGCCGTACTAGTACGTCAATAACCCTGAAAGGGTTAAATGAGGGGTCTAGGATAGTGACATTTGGGAGGGACTTATTCTTAGCTGTTGTATCTGAGCACCTCTGCAAAGACAGTGATTATGTATGAGTGAGGTGAAAGTTTTGAATGATGATGAAAGCATTTTCTTTTTGGGGATTTTCTTTCTTTTTGGGTCACCCTGCCTCGGTGGGAGACGGCTGACTTGTTGAAAAAAAAAATATATAAGCAAGGAAGAAGGAAGGTTTAAAGAGTGTAAGGCTGAATTATACTTATACACTCTGGAAAAAAAAGTCAATATATGATACATTCCAGTACCTGGAGAAAGAGAATGAAAGAAATATTTGTGAGAGGTGCTATGTGTCTGGAATGTGAGCAAAGTGTCTTTTGTCAATCCCACCATGGTGGAAGAAGCACTTGAGTGACAGTCAAAGGTGGTAAGAATACAGCAAAGAATGTGATGTTTTGAGAATGTGCAGTGTTACAATGACTATTAAAATCCTCAATGATGAGCTGATGTGGAAGTGTGAGGAGAAGCAATAGTGAGCATAAGCCATAATGGAGCAGATTGGGCATTATCACAGCTGTTATATTCAGAAGATTTCTTGGTAGAGACAAAAGTGAAAATAGGCAAAAAAGAGTTTTTGAGTTTGCAGGCAAGGACTCTATTTAAAATAATACCCTATTAGGATATTAGATTTTATGATGTTTTACATATGTAGACTTTCTGTAACTCAAGGTCTTGATTCAAGACAACCAATGACAGGTTAAAATATCATCAAATGAAGTCTTCTTCTATACTGATATTTGCCAACAAACTTGTTAGCAACTTTGCCAAAGGAAGGTGTGAGTACATAAATAAAAACAAGAGAAAGGGCAAAGGTTGAAAGATTAGCTAAGGCAGCAAGGAAGACAGAGAAAATATGTAGAATAAAATGTAAGATGAAGTAGAAAATCACAAGCTATTTTTTATGAAGAATGAAATACAGTGGACCCTCGGTTAACGAAAAAACTTCATCCCAGAAGCCTGCTCAAGTGCCATTACCGAACGAATTTACTTCCTTGAGAAATAATGTCACGTAGGTTAATCTATTTCAGACCCCCAAAAATACACTTCCACATGCACTTACAATATTCTTCTTCTTTCTTTCAACACGTCGGCCGTTTCCCACCGAGGCAGGGTGGCCCAAAAGGAAAAACGAAAGTTTCTCCTTTTACATTTAGTAATATATACAGGAGAAGGGGTTACTAGCCCCTTGCTTCCGGCATTTTAGTCGCCTCTTACGACACGTATGGCTTACGGAGGAAGAATTCTATTCCACTTCCCCATGGAGATAAGAGGAAATAAGAACAAGAACTAGTAAGAAATTAGAAGAAAACCCAGAGGAGTGTGTATATATATGCTTGTACATGAATGTGTAGTGTGATCTAAGTGTAAGTAGAAGTAGCAAGATGTACCTGAAATCTTGCATGTTTATGAGACAGAAAAAAGACACCAGCAATCCTACCATCATGTAAAACAATTACAGGCTTTCGTTTTACACTCACTTGGCAGGACGGTAGTACCTCCCTGGGCGGTTGCTGTCTACCAACCTACTACCTATAACTTACAATATTATACTTACATACATAATTGTACGATTTCCGGGGTATTCGTTAACCGAGGGTCCACTGTATCTTATTGTGAAGTGTGCAGAGTCTACACAGATATGTATTAATCCCAATACACATGTAAGGACATCAAACTTTGGCCACCCTGGAAACTGACAGGTCAGAGCTGGTAACAGAAGACAAGAATAATTTAAAAAGCACATTTTGATGTATTGTGAAGTTGATGAGCAAGGGAAAGACAATGAAGATGGAATGACTATTAGAAGAAAATGAAGAAGATCAATTATGCAAGGTGAAGAGCCAGACAATGGGAAATACACCCAGATATAAGGACTGATCCATTATAAAAAGATATTTATGGCAGATAGTTTCATACGACAGAGTGGATTGCAGCCAGTGGAAGAGATCTTAAAGGCTGGATGTGAGAGAAAATACAAGCGTCGACCTCACATGATGGAGAAACTTGGGGGATTTCAGTATATAATGATGAAAAACATTAGTAGTGCAAAGAAGCTGGCTAATTCAATTTATTGTAAGGTGAGAACCCATGTCAGTATCGCAAGCAGCAGCTTGTTTCTTGAACCATCCTAACTGGGAAAGAAATTATACAGATAAAAGGCAAGATACATAATGATATCTGACAGCCATGTTATTTCATTAGGGATCTATGTCTTCATATAATCCGTTTAAAACATGAAATAAAGGAAGGCATAAACAGTCTCCAACATTATTGAATGTATTTACTTAGCTCTTTTTCTAACATTAAATCCTTTCAATATCAACGTCAGTCTTCCTCGCTATAAAATTATAAATAAATTATCTAAATAATCATGTCTTAAGAGTAGCTATGCTTATAAATATTGTTACAATTTAGGGCCCAGTAGAAGTTATTAGTAAAAAGTAGTAACTAACTCCATGAATAACCATATATTTTCCAAAGAGGAAAACATGAGTAACACCAACAACAGAGTATACACTGGCTGCTTCAGCTATAGACTCTAAATATCTTGTAGGGAAGCAAGCACCTGGTGCTAAATACACCACATGAATATACAAGGAATTACTAGTCAGATTCTAAAAAAAAATAAAGGTATCAGGGTGTGCATCTACAGTGTGTTCTTAATAATGAACACCTAATCACTAAAAAAAAAAGTACGATCTTGACTGCATGACAAGGGTCCATGCTAACAGTACAGAGATCTACTGTTGAGTGACAGAACTTGGCTTACAGCGATGGGTAATTGGGACACCACGGATGTTAGCGTTGATGGGGCGGCAGCGTTCAACCCGGTTGTAAACAAACCAGGTAAAGTTGGAGGGGGACGTGAGTAACAGTAAAACAATGGTGTACAAGTGCAGACAATATTAAACAATACTTTCTATAATATACAACTAATCAACAAATTGGAGATGAAACTAAATGTTGTTTTGGTCCATCCAGTATCCTTATCACTAAAGCTGATAATGGTTCAGGATACATCATAAGTATGGTTTAATTTCAGCTCTACTTTGTGGGCTAGTTATGAAATGTGCCAGCCACAGTATTGTGACATTCTTCCTTTCTATAACCCTCTACAGTACTACCTACATATATCATATTAAATGAAATATTATGCTAAAACTTGTTTATTTTCCTTACACAATTCCTCTTTCAACACAAATAAGAAATTGGTTATCACAGCTGGTTTATACACTAGTAAAAACAATAGAGTAGGTAACCAAAATGATAAACACTACATTTAGCACACCTGAGACCAGTTGGCCTTGGATGCTCCTGGAATTACTACCATGGAAGAAAGAAGAATTCTGAAGGTAAGACTTTTCTAAGATTCATTGGAACACAGACCTGCTTCAAAGCTATTAATGCAGCAAACGTCTTATGTCCATTGTTCTTCTATATTAAGAAAGGAGTGCTTGTGCAGAATTCTATAAACACACTTCTATCAACAAAGGTTTTTATATATAAGAATTATCTATTCAACACAAAAACAAAAGCCCTTAGGTAAGTGGATTTGTTCAGCCTCTTGCATTATGCTACAGCAATTACCAATTATACCATCTGTCATTTTCTCTAGTAAATCCAATGCTTGGAAGGTCTAGGAACAAACAGCCTCAACATCTCAAATTTTAAACGAGTGAAATGCTGACTTTGCTTGAATGATGAAACTTCATCATCTATGCTAATTTTAGTGTCTATACCACTTTTGCTATATAATTTCATTTTCAACTGTTCTTAAGTGCTGACATCGTTACTGCTCTGTTTCCTCTATGAGTGTCCATGTTAAAATTCTTAATCAAATATTTCAGGCAGTGAGCAGCTTCTCTTCGGATACATTACAACCATACAGCATAAAGTTTTCAGCCTTACAATCTTACAGTAAAAAACTTTCAACTCACTACTTTTTACCTCATCTAATAATACAAGCATACACATAATCTGACTGTTTGAAATTTCCATAAGAGTATCTAACTACACTATTTTTTGGTTATTCATTCAGACATAATTGTGTTAAGAGCAAGGAATCAATTTTACCAAACACTCATTACAGTGCAAGTGTTGCGGATGTATCTTGGGTCAGGTGTGAAACTGACTCACAGTGTTGTGTGTGAAGGATACTTATGACTGAGGTACCAGATATGGATCGTCTCACCACCACAGTCCCTCATGCTATCCTTCCATATTCTCTTTCATCTTACTTCTCCTTTTCTCCAACTGATTGAATCTTGACATTGTATCAAATTTAAAGTGACGTTTTTATTATACCACAGCCATCTCCCACCATGGTAGGATGGCCCATAAAGGTAAAAACACTTTCACTGTCATTCATTCAATGTTTTCCCAGGAGCATGCAGACATCACAACTCGGATGATCCTCTAAACTGCAATATCCCTGCCCCTCCTTCAGAGTACTGTCACTGTACTTCCCACCACTGCCCCTCCTTCAGAGTGCTGGCACTGTACTTCCCACCACTACCCCTCCTTCTGAGTGCTGGCACTGTACTTCCCACCACTGCCCCTCCTTCAGAGTGCTGGCACTGTACTTCCCACCACTGCCCCTCCTTCAGAGTGATGGTACTGTACTTCCCACTTCCAGGACTAAAGTCTGGCTACCCAGTTTCTCTGAATCCCTTCATAAATATTACTGCTCACCACACGCGCAGATATCTAGGGGTAATGTGCATAAACGTTGAACTACGAACCGAGGTTTTAGTACAGTTGGCACAACAGTTCAGAAGAAACACACTCAGGACGCTCGACCTGGTTCGTAGCCAATAAACTGCTTGCAGGACCCAGTTAAGGGTGAAATAATCCACACTTAATGCTTTGTGTGGGTGGATGCACGTGGTCAAGGCGTCTGCCTTGGCGTGGGTGGTGGGGGGGTGGTGGCTGGTAGGGTTAGCCCACACTGCTTCCCGCGTGCGCCTGTGGCTTACGCCGTTTACATGAACTTAACCCAGGGTGGCTTGAAAACCCAGGAATACCACGGGGGTGTTAATTTACACAGAACAGCAATACACTGGGACTTAACCCAGGGTGGCTTGAATAACCCAAGGATACCACGGGGTGGTATTGTACACAGAACAGCAATACACTGGAGTACAAGCTGGTATAAATGCTTGGACTCATGTGGCTTACTTCTCAGACAGCAGAGTGGCTTGCTGGCTTAGTAGAATATTTTCACACAGATTGACTGGCTTGGAATCTTGTGACAAACTAGCACAGCAAGGTAGAAGCTGGCTTAAGCCTAGGCTGACGTAGCTGGTGGTGGCTTTACTGGCTTGAATGGGACTCTCCCCTCACTGGCTTACTCGTACAGAATTTGCAAAACCCGGGTCAACCCCTCGTAGGTTTTAGCAAAATAAACAAGTAAGGCACTTAGCTGACCAGGAGATACTGTAGATATGTAGACTTCTTTGATGTAGGAGCTGGTAACGTGGTCGGTCTGGAGGCTGTTTGCTTGCTTGAAGTCTATCTCTCTATAACATCGTAATCGATAAAAATTACGGCACACCGCTGCTCACCACTTGTCGTGTGGGTCTTGGGAGAGATATATAGGAGGTCAAAGATACTCCTTGTTGGATGGTTACGGTATATTTACAGTAAGTGAAGGAGAGTCCAGCACACCGTCTGTCTCGCCTGTAGGTCTAACGTTAGTGAGGGAGAGTGCCTATGAGAGGCTGTGCACATGCGCTGAGCCTCTGACGTCAGCGGGTACCGTGACGTCACACGCAAAGGGACCAGCTGTATAAAAGGAAAGATACACTTCACAAGTGTATATATGATACTGACACGACACTCACACCCCAACAACATATCAAATCATAAAAACCATTTGCCTCCATTCACTCCTATCTAACATGCTCACACAAGCCTGTTGGATATCCAACTCCTTATCACTCAAAACCTCCCTTACCTTCCCTCCCTTCAAACATTACTGGGACAATCCCTACCCCCTCCTCTCCACCGGATTTATACGCCTTCCTAGTCATCCCATTTTGCTTCATCCTCTCTTGTCCAAACCACCTGTACAACCCCTCTTCTGCCCTTTGAATAACACTTTAGAAATCCTCCTAATCTCCAAGCTCCAGATTATCTTTTATAAAGCGATATACTAAAAGATTAAACTAATGAAAATGGCCAAAAATAGCAAAGTAAACAGCAGAGAGTTGGCTTAACGCAATACCACATTAACATTGCTGAACTCATGTTGGGGTGTAAAGTAATGCCTGAACTCTGAAGAATGGTTGGGAATGTTGTTGAACTGTGATGTTTGAACATCTCTGGCAATACAGCTAAGAAATAAATGATGGTCTATGTTTCATTTGTGTGTGTGTGTGTGGGGGGGGGGAGAAGGTTCCACCCTGCCTTGGTGGAATACAGATACAGTGGTACCTCGAGTTACGATGGTCCCCAAAATCGCCCTTTTATGTAAGTTTTTTTTTTTAAATGCTTTTGTAGGTATATTTTTGGGGGTGTAAAAGGACTAGTCTATTTTACATTATTCCTTATGGGGATAAATTCGTTTGGTAATGGCACTTGAACAGCATTCTCGAATGAAAAAATATCGTAACTCGAGGTACCACTGTATGTTTAAAAAGCAGACTATCTAAATAATGTAATGAGTAAGGTACACACATCATATTAGCACTGTTTAAATATTTAATAGCATGGAAATGCATTCAGAGGTGTACCACATTGTTTCTGCTTCAATTATCATCTAGTTTTCAACATCACCAGTGTTTGCTACTTTCATGGAGTGGGAAAACATTTGTAACCAGATGGCAGAATATAGAAGAAGAATTTTCAAGCTATTATCAACTAAATAAAAGTTCCAAATTAAATGTGAAACACATGGAAAATATACTGTCTTTCCAAGAAATTTTCATATTGTACTTATCTATAACTCAGAAGAGCAAGTAATATGGTGCAAAATGAACATTTAATCAATTACAGTTAAATCTTTCTGAATATTTCAATACATATGATCTTCAGAGAAGCTTTTATCTAACCCTTCATATATTTTTCTGGACTCTTTGATTTATCAGCCAAACACACTACAAAATAACTAATGGACCTATCACAGATTAAACAAGTCAACATCCACTTGCTAGACAAAACTCCAGATGACATCAACTTTAACTGTTTAAGCATACAACTAGTGATCAGTATGCCAGCTGCACAATATCTTACTAAGAATCTTTATTATAAAACTGATATTTGCTTTGTTTTTTAACACATCAGGCTTCTTCCATAAATACAGGGTAACTAAATAAGAGGAAAAATACTTTCACCATCACTCACTCCCTATCTGTCCATCCAGGAGAACACACACATCATAATTACAATGGCTTATCTTTAACAAAAATACTATCATGCAATAAATGCCTCTAAATATTCCTGTTTCACAAATGGTGTTAGAATTTTAATAAAAAAAAAAAATTCTTCATGTCTTGATGTGGTTTAGGAAAATGCTTCACTTACCGGGGGCATTAAATGGGGCAGCACCAAATGGATCATCCTCAGTCGACATCACTAAACTCTCTCGACTTTTCACGTTTGATATACCTGAAGCAGAGAAAATTCTGTGTAAATCAGTGTCCACTGAAAGACCTCAGGAAACATGTTACAGTGGACCCCTGGTTAACGGCCATAATTCGTTCCAGAATGCTGTTCAAGTGCCATTACCAAACAAATTTATTCCCATAAGGAATAATGTAAATTAGATTAGTCTTTTTAGACCCCCAAATATACACTTACAAAACACTTACACAAATACAGTGGACCCCCGAGTTTCGTAAAAACTTCACTCCTGAAGTCTGCTCAAGTGCCATTACCGAACGAATTTACTCCGTTAAGGAAAAATGTCACGTAGGTTAGTCTATTTCAGACCCCCAAAAATACTTTTCCACAAGCACTTACAATATTATACTTACATAAATGTACAATTTCCGGGGTTTACGAAACTCGGGGGTCCACTGTACACTTACATTATTGTTCGAGTTTGGAGCAATACGTAAACCGGGGATTCACTGTATATGTAAATACATAAACACTAAATGCTGAGATTCCACTATTTTTTAAAGTATATTAGACTTCACTGATGAAAGTAGGTCACTGACGGAAATTATACAGTTGAAAGTCGGTTAAAAATCTGCCATATGTCGTTTTCTAATAGAAACTGACTGTCTAGTAATAAAATACATAACTAGTTCACTCACACAATATAATGAAGCTCTATTGCTGCATATTTGTATATGTTGTAGAAAAGGTTGGAGGGAGGGGGTAAAGGAGGTTTTGTGGGCGAGGGGCTTGGACTTCCAGCAAGCATGTGTGAGCGTGTTAGATAGAAGTGAATGGAGACGAATGGGTTTTGGGACCTGACGAGCTGTTGGAGTGTGAGCAGGGTAATATTTTGTGAAGGGATTCGGGGAAACCAGTTAATTGATTAGTTGGACTTGAGTCCTGGAAATGGGAAGTACAATGCCTGCACTTTAAAGAAGGGGTCTGGGATAGTGACAGCTGGGAGGGACTTATTCTCAGTTGTTGTATCTGAGCGCCTCTGCAAAGACAGTGATTATGTATGAGTGAGGTGAAAGTGTTGAATGATGATAAAAGTATTTTCTTTTTGGGGATTTTCTTTCTTTTTGGGTCACCCTGCCTCGGTGGAAGACGGCCGACTTGTTGGAAAAAAAAAAATCATAAATTAATTTTATTTATCATATCATTCACCAAGGTTGGATGACCCAAAGAATAACACATATTCACCACTGTTCATTCAATAGATGTCTTGTCAGAAGTGCATATACGTACATCAAATTCAATTAACCTTCTGACTGCAGATTGTACGTTTTTTTTTTTTTTACAAGTCGGCCGTCTCCCACCAAGGCAGGGTGACCCAAAAAGAAAGAAAATCCCCAAAAAGAAAATACTTTCATCATCATTCAACACTTTCACCACACTCATACATAATCACTGTCTTTGCAGAGGCGCTCAGATACGACAGCTGAGAATAGTCCCTCCCAGCTGTCACTATCCCAGCCCCCTCCTTTAAAGTGCAGGCATTGTACTTCCCATTTCCAGGACTCAAGTCCAATTAAATCAATTAACTGGTTTCCCTGAATCCCTTCACAAAATGTTACCCTGCTCATACTCCAACAGCTCGTCAGGTCCCAAAAACCATTCGTCTCCATTCACTCCTATCTAACACGCTCACACATGCTTGCTGGAAGTCCAAGCCCCTCGCCCACAAAACCTCCTTTACCCACTCCCTCCAACCTTTCCTAGGACGACCCCTACCCCGCCTTCCTTCCCCTACAGATTTATACGCTCTCCAAGTCATTCTACTTTGATCCATTCTCTCTAAATGACCAAACCACCTCAACAACCCCTCTTCAGCTTTCTGACAAATACTTTTAGTAACTCCACACCTTCTCCTAATTTCCACATTCCGAATTTTCTGCATAATATTTACACCACACATTGCCCTTAGACAGGACATCTCCACTGCCTCCAGCCTCCTCCTCGCTGCAGCATTTGCAACCCATGCTTCACACCCATACACAAGAGTGTTGGTACCAATATACTTTCGTACATTCCCTTCTTTGCCTCCATAGATAACGTTTTTTGTCTCCACAGATACCTCAACGCACCACTCACCTTTTTGACTTCATCAATTCTATGGTTAACCTCATCCTTTATAAACCCATCCGCTGACACGTCAACTCCCAAATATCTGAAAACATTTACTTCTTCCATAATCCCTCTCTCCAATGTGATATCAAATTTTTCTTTATTTAAATCGTTTGATACCCTCATCACCTTACTCTTATCTATGTTCACTTTCAACTTTCTACCTTTACACACCCTCCCAAACTCATCCACTAACTTTGCAATTTTTCTTTAGAATCTCCCATAAGCAAAGTATCATCAGCAAAAGCACCACCGGTGCAAGCACTCCACAACATCAGGAACACCACAGTTGCAAGCAGCACTCCACAACATCAGGAGCACCACAGTTGCAAGCAGAACTCCACAACTCAGGAGCACCACAGTTGCAAGCAGCACTCCACAACATCAAGAGGACCACAGTTGCAAGCAGCACTCCACAACTCAGGAGCACCACAGTTGCAAGCAGAACTCCTGTGTTAACTCCCATTTTGCATTTAATTCCCCATAATTTAATCCCACCCCTCTCCCCAACACGCTAGCATTCACTTCTTTTACAACCCCATCTATAAATATATTAAACAACCATGGTGACATTACACATCCCTGTCTAAGACCTACTTTTACTGGGAAGTAATCTCCCTCTCTCCTACACACCCTAACCTGAGCCTCACTATCCTCATAAAAACTCTTTACAGCCTTCAGTAACTTACTACCTATTCCATACACTTGCAACATTTGCCACATTGCTCCCCTATCCACTCTATCATATGCCTTTTCTAAATCCATAAATGCAATGAAAACTTATCTACCTTTATCTAAATACTGTTCACATATATGCTTCACTGTAAACATTTGATTACACATCCCCTACCCACTCTAAAGCCTCCTTGCTCATCTGCAATCCTACTCTCTGTCTTACCTCTAATTCTTTCAATAATAACCCTGCCATACACTTTACCTGGTATACTCAGTAAACTTATTCCCCTATAATTTTTACACTCTCTTTTATCCCCTTCCCTTTATATAAAGGAACTATACATGCTCTCTGCCAATCCCTAGGTACCTTCCCCTCTTTCATACATTTATTAAACAAAAATACCAACCACTCCAACACTATATCCCCCCTGCTTTTAACATTTCTGTCATGATCCCGTCAGTTCCAGCTGCTTTACCCCCTTTCATTCTATGTAATGCCTCAAGCACCTCCCCCACACTCACATCCTGCTCTTCTTCACTCCTAAACGATGATGTACCTCACTGGCCAGTACATGAAATTACCGCCTCCCTTTTTTCATCGACATTTAAAAGTTCCTCAAAATATTCCCGCCATCTACCCAATACCTCCAGCTCCCCATCTACTAACTCCCCTACTCTGTTTTTAAGTGACGAATCCATTCGTTCCCTAGGCTTTCTTACCTTGTTTATCTCACTCCAAAATTTTTTCTTGTTTTCAGGAAAATTTCTTGACAGAGCATCTCCCATTCTTTCATCCGCTCTTCTTTTGCACACTCTCAGCACTCTCTTCACCTTTCTTTTACTCTCCATATACTCTGCTCTTCTATTAACACTTCTGTTTTGTAAAAACCTCTCATAAGCTACCTTTTTCTCTTTTATCACACCCTTTACTTCTTCATTCCACCACTCACTCCTCTTTCCTCCTGCACCCACCCTCCTATAGCCACAAACTTCTGCCCCACATTCTAATACTACATTTTTAAAACTATCCCAACTCTCTTCAACCCCCCACTACTCATACTTGCACTAGCCCACCTTTCTGCCAATAGTTGCTTATATCTCACCCTAACTTCCTCCTCCCTTAGTTTATACACTTTTACCTCTCTCTTACTTGCTGATGCCATTTTCTTTTTGTCCCATCTACCTTTTACTCTAACTGTAGCTACAACTAAATAATGATCCGATATATCTGTTGCCCCTCTATAAACATGTACATCCTGAAGCTTTCCCATCAACCTTTTATCCACCAATACATAATCCAACAAACTACTTTCCTTACGTGCTATATCATACCTTGTATATTTATTTATCCTCTTTTTCATAAAATATGTATTACTTATTACCAAACCTCTTTCTACACATAGCTCAATTAATGGTTCCCCATTTACATTTACCCCTGGCACCCCAAATTTACCTACTACTCCCTCCACAACATTTTTACCCACTTTAGCATTAAGATCCCCAACCACAATTACTCTCTCACTTGGATGAAAATTCCCCACGCACTCACTCAACATTTCCCAGAATCTCTCTCTCTCCTCTACACTTCTCTCTTCTCCAGGTGCATATGATAGAGTGGATAGGGGAGCAATGTGGCAGATGTTGCAAGTGTATGGAATAGGTAAGTAAGTTACCGAATGCTCAGGTTATGGTGTGTAGGAGAGAGGGAGATTACTTCCCGGTAAAAGGAGGTCTTAGACAGGGATGTGTGATGTCACCATGGTTGTTTAATATATTTATAAATGGGGTTGTAAAAGAAGTAAATGCTAGGGTGATGGGGAGAGGAGTGGGATTAAATTATGGGGAATTAAGTACAAAGTACAGTGTCTGCACTCTGAAGGAGGGGTGTTAATGTTGCAGTTTTATAACTGTAGTGTAAAGCACCCTTCTGGCAAGACAGTGATGGAGTGAATGATGATGAAAGTTTTTCTTTTTTGGGCCACCCTGCCTTGGTGGGAATCGGCCGATGTGTTAATAATAAAAATAAAAATAAGTACAAAATAAGAGTTGACACAGTTACTTTTTGCTGATGATACTGTGCTTATAGGAGATTCTTAAGAAAAGTTGCAGAGGTTAGTGGACGAGTTTGGGAGGGTGTGTAAAGGTAGAAAGTTGAAAGTGGACAAAGATAAGAGTAAGGTGATGAGGGTATCAAACGATTTAGATAAAGAAAAATTTGATATCACATTGGAGAGAGGGAGTATGGAAGAAGTGAATGTTTTCAGATATTTGGGAGTTGACTTGTCAGCAGATGGGTTTATGAAGGATGAGGTTAACCATAAAACTGATGAAGGAAAAAAGGTGAGTGGTGCATTGAGGTATCTGTGGAGACAAAAAACGTTATCTATGGAGGCAAAGAAGGGAATGTATGAAAGTATAGTGGTACCAACACTCTTATATGGGTGTGAAGCTTGGGTTGTAAATGCTGCAGCGAGGAGGCTGGAGGCAGTGGAGTTGTCCTGTCTAAGGGCAATGTGTGGTGTAAATATTATGTAGAGAATTCAGAGTGTGGAAATTAGGAGGAGGTGTGGAATTACTAAAAGTATTAGTCAGAGGGCTGAAGAGGGGTTGTTGAGGTGGTTTGGTCATTTAGAGAGAATGGATCAAAGTAGAATAACTTGGAGAGCGTATAAATCTGTAGGGAAAGGAAGGAGGGATAGGGGCCGTCCTCAAAAAGGTTGGAGGGAGGGGGTAAAGGAGGTTTTGTGGACGAGGGGCTTGGATTTCCAGCAAGCGTGTGTGTGTGTGTGTTAGATAGGAGTGAATGGAGACAAATGGTTTTTGGGACCTGACGAGCTGTTTGAGTGTGAGCAGGGTAATATTTAGTGAAGGGATTCAGGGAAACCGGTTATTGATTTAGACAGACTTGAGTCCTGGAAATGGGAAGTACAATGCCTGCATTTTAAAGGAGGGGTCTGGGATAGTGACAGTTTGGAGGGACTATTCTAAACTGTAGTATCTGAGCGCCTCTGCAAAGACAGTGATTATGTATGAGTGAGGTGAAAGTGTTGAATGATGATGAAAGTATTTTGTTTTTGGGGATTTTCTTTCTTTTTGGTCACCCTGCCTCGGTGGGAGACGGCCGACTTGTTGAAAAAAAAAAAAGTGCTTCTTGTAAAGGCAACCATAGAATTAGATGTGAGAATGTTTGTAGTAATATTTTAGCTTAATACTGTATATACATGTGGCCCTGAGATCAAAATTTATTTTAAAACTCTGGCAGTCTCCCACCCAGGTAGAGTGACCCTAAAAAGAGAAAACGCATCCACCACCATCCTCTCAATGGCCGTCTTGCCAGAAGTATGCTGGTATCACAGTTCAGATGACATTCCAAACTGCAACATCTTTATCCCTCCTTTAGAGGGATGATGTTGCAGGACTAACCAGCTAACTGGTTTCCTTGAATCCCTTCATAAATGATACCTTGCTCACACCCCAATACAACTTGCCTACACTCACTCCTATCTAGTGTTCTCACACAAGCCTGTTGGATGCTCAATCCCCTAGTACTGTACTCAAGACCTCATTTACCCCCTTCCTTCCAAACACTTTTACAACGACCCATATATCTCCTCTCCACCTAGTGTTTATACCACCCTAATCATCTTATTTTGCTCCATCCTCTCAATGTCCAACCACTCAAAAATCCCTCCTCAGCGCTTGGTAACCCCACATCATCTAGTCTCCAAGCTCCAAATTTTTTTCATAATACTCATGCCACAAAATATACAATTTGTGAAGCAGATAATCTAGGCAAAGAACTGCTTTGTAAACCAAAATGTATAGATGCTTTGGAACAATTCACATTATATACATATTATTAAAGGAGACAAAGGCAATAAATTAATTACAAGGATTTTATCTAAAGCCATAATATTAAATGAAGTAATGAAATAAAAAATAAATAATTAGAAAGCTCTCTTATACCACAAATCTAGTGTGTGAGGCAATAGTAATTGCTCTAGTAATATGAAGAATTAAAACAATGACTAGTTAACTTGCAACAGATGTACATTCAATATTTTATCAGTCAGCAAATAAAGAATAGGTGTTAATGGTACCCCTATATAAAACAAAAAATAAATCACAATTAAAAAAAATTTCCATAGTTAATTTGCCAACATATGGTTAGACAGATAAGGTACTGTAAGTGAACTGCTCATAATTCCTCTCTTCAAACACCATTACAAATCACGAAGAGTGCTTACTACTCTGAGACCCTCTTCGAATCTTATCAAACTCTGCCCCGAAGATGTGGTCTTCGGACATTTGACAGAAGGGAGTTGTATCATTAAAAGGATTCCATGCCCGAATTTCAGCAGTGGCCAAGTTGACGTCTGAACTGACCAGGCCCTCCTGGAATATAAACATTACTTACAACTTTGCTATGGTCATTTTAATCTTTAGAGAGAAATTCAGGAAATCAATTAAATTAATCAAATGAAAGCAGTGACTCACAACTGGCTCCAACATCTCACACTTTCCTTTCATGTATTTTGCCTAACATTCAAAAAGCATACACTAAAAAAAAAATTAAGAATCATATTGCTAGGCCTAGGCTATGAAATGAGCTAAGATAGACAATAAATCCTGGAAATTTTATCCTTAATCCTGTAGAATCCTTAAATGAAAAAAAAGACCTAATTATAGTGAAGCAAGCAAGTATAGAGAGACAGTGGAGTAACCAGACCCTCGGCTGTAAACAGTTAAAAATCATCACGTTCACTGAGGAATGCAAGACTTTGAAAGCCTTGCCATAGAGGTTGTAACTTGATAAGCTGCCTACCTGCGATCCTTCTTCAGACTGCATGATGCTTGTTGGTCCACTCTCTCTCTCTATACACCTGACTGAAGCCTCGAAGGGAGCAAGGAACTGTGTTGTCTCATTAGCGAATGTCCTGCGAGAATATTATGTTCTATATCAAGAACATTATTTACAACCATGTGATACTTTATGTACATATACAGTGGTACCTCGAGTTACGATATTTTTTCGTTCGAGAATGCTGTTCAAGTGCCATTACCAAACGAATTTATCCCCATAAGGAATAATGTAAAATAGACTAGTCCTTTTACACCCCCAAAAATATACTTACAAAAGCATTTAAAAAAATAAACTTACATAAAAGGGCGATTTTGGGGACCATCGTAACTCGAGGTACCACTGTATAAGGGAAGGAGAAGACAAGGCAGAGAAACATAAGCCTCTCTGGTGTTTGTGAGAGGTTACACTATTATTATAATAATATTCATGTCAAGCATTAAACCAATAGGGGTCACAGCACTTTAGGAATAGGAAGTAATTAGGTTTGATCCAAGGGGAGGGTAGCTCCAATTCCTTGCATAAAAAGTCTTGACCAGCATCAAGACACCCTCTTTAAGGAGATACAGATGTGTATTTATATTCAGCCCATCCTCTTAACATCAGTCAGTATTTCACTGTTGCTAAGACTGTCAATAGGTGACTCTTCATGAGCTTTAGTGCACTCACTGGCTTCCTATTTTCTCTTTGTACTTCAAAACTTTTCATTGCCTTTATCTTATATTTCATTTATTGTTGCTGTGATATGTTATAATTGGTTAATTTTTATTGAGAGAACACTAACCTAAACAATCACAGCCCAACTTTAAAAACATAAATTGAGAAAGTTGCTGAATAAGACGATATAGGGAAGATCCTATGTGATGAATCCACTGATGAATCTCTCCCCATAATAATAATAATAATAATAATAATAATAATAATAATAATAATAATAATAATAATAATAATAATAATAATAATAATAATAATAATAATAATAATAATAATAATAATAATAATAATAATAATAATAATAATAATAATAATAATAATAATAATAATAATAATAATAATAATAATAATAATAATAATAATAATAATAATAATAATAATAATAATAATAATAATAATAATAATAATAATAATAATAATAATAATAATAATAATAATAATAATAATAATAATAATAATGTTTATTTGGACATGATACAAAGAATTACAATGGGTTATGAGATGTTATGAGGTGACATACTGACTGTTTATAAACAATCAGAATTCTGAGTGTTTTTTAAGATGATGGGTTGCAACATTAATACAAATGTATACAGTGGACCCCCAGTTTACATACTGCTCAAAACTCGAACAATTATGTAAGTGTATTTTTGTAAGTGCTTTTGTAAGTGTATTTTTGGGGGTCTAAAAGGACTAATCTAATTTACATTATTCCTTATGGGAACAAATTCGTTTGGTAACGGCACTTGAACAGCATTCTGGAACGAATTAATTACGTAAACCGGGGGTCCACTGTAATCTTTGTTATACACGTAAATGTTAAGTCAATACGAACTCCAACATCTACCTACTTGTTGAAAGCTGAAGTATCGGAAACATTCCGTCTATGTACACGTGGATGTTGAGGAAGCGTTGGTGAGACTTGTGCAGGAAGATGTTGTTGATGATGGTGACCAAGGCTGGCAGTGTCACTCTCGTACTTCATTAGCCCGCCTGCAGCACCCATTCCCCCAGGACCCAAGCCAGTAGTCCCTTGCAGTGTCCCGACACCTCCCCCAATAGACCCCTGGCTTAGCGACAGGCTTTGTGGTCCGCTGCAGATATTGCCTACAGGGGGCAAGAATAAGCCCTCAACACTGCTGCTCATGGAGTGGGTGCCACACGTTGCTGACTCTCCTTCACCTTCCCGAAAAGGATCTCGATAGCCTGGAGGCAATATTTTCTTTGAGTGGCTTTAATAACTCTGGAATCCTAAAGTCTTAACATTTTACGATTGGCAGTGTTTGTTAGGCCACAAGTCACATAAAAAAAGCCCACCAAACCACAATAAAGTAAATATCGATTAATTGATTTTGAATG